>ML339654.1:0-79566 GCA_005239505.1 Nicotiana paniculata | reverse complement strand
TAACCGTGTAGGAGACTTCTATTTCAACCGGGAAACACTTAAACCCGCCAAAACACGATTTCTAGCCGAACTGGGGACCTGGCGTTTGGACCCAAACGCCTGGCGGCTGGCGTTTCAGCCCAAACGCCTGGCTAACGCCAGGGTGGGCTGGCATTTCAGCCTAACGCCTGGCTAACGCCAGGTAGGGCTGGCTGTTTGGCTCTGTCGCCCGGATATCGCCCGGGTGTCTCCTTTCGCGTATTTTTCGACGTATTTGCATCCACTACTCTCATGGGGGCGGGCCGTATGCCACATCAGGTTAATAAATGCATCTATGGTTCACGCCGTTCTACCCTTTGACAGTGCACAGTTTATTCGACCCTCGGCATTTCCTGCACATGATATTTGCTGGATACCATCTGTGATTTGAACTGTTTAATTGCCTTAAGATATGAGTTTTTAACTTAAATGACAAAAACTGAGATTTAAAATTTATGAAAGAAGTTGTAAAGACTCGACCAGTCATTTTAAGCTCTAGCGTGTCATTCAGCAGTTTGGGGTCATGAGCAGCTCCATTTTAGGTATTATGACTTGTAGGCGTGGTCGGAACTGAATTTTGGGAAGTTTAGAGTTGATTTGGAAAGAAAATTCTCATTTCAGAAGCCTTAAGTTGGAAAAATGGACTAAGATTGGAATATTGAGTAAACGACCTCCGAATCAGGATTTGAAGGTTCCTGCAGGTTCGTATGATGATTTCAGACTTGGGCGTATGTCCGGATCGGGTTTTGGATTACCCAGGAGTGTTTCGGCGTATATTGTGGAAATCAGTATTTTGAAGGAATTTCCTTAGTTTGGCTTGAAGCGCATTTCAGAGTTATTGATGTCCGTTTGGAATTCCGAGCATGGGAATAACTTCGTATGGTGATTCTGAAGTTGGGAGCGCGATCAGAAGTGAAGTCGGATGCCCATAGGTCATTTCGAAGTCATTTGGCTAAAGATAGAAATTTGAAGATTTTTGGGAAATCCGACCAGAAGTGGAAATTTTGATATCAAGGTCGGAATGCAATTCCAAAAGTTGGAACAGGTAGGTAATGTTGAATATGACTTGTGTGCAAAATTCGAGGTCAATCGAACGTGATTTGATAGGTTTTGGCATCAGATGCGGAAGTTTGAAATTTCAAAGTTCATAAGGTTTGAGTTTGAGTGCGATTTGTGATTTCGGTGTTGTTTGATGTGATTTGAGGCCTCGAGTAGGTCCGTAGGATGTTATGGGACTGAGTCGTGTGATTTGGACGGGGTCCGTGGGGCCTCGGGTGTGTTTCGGGGCAATTTCGGACCATTTTTTTGTGTTTTGCTGTCTTCATGTGCATCTGGTGTGCTATGCGATCACGGTCCCTTTTGTGCGATCGCATAGAAGGAAATTTGAGGATTGTCATTTTGGCTTGTGCGTTCACGGAGACGGGAGTGCGAACGTGGTTGCTTGGGTTGTGATCTTTACGCGAACGCGGGGTCAAGTGTGCGAACGCGTAGAGGAAAGGAGAGCTGGGGGCCTGGGGGCCCTTTGGCCTATGCGAACGCTGGGACGGGACCGCGAACGGGGAGTGTTGGCTCGAGGAAGCTATGCGAACACATTCGGGGGTATGCGAACACAGAGAGTAAATTTGAGCCTGGGCAGATTAATTTATATGCGAAATGTTGGCCATTTCCTTCATTTGTTTCATGGATGTGGGCTATTTTGAGGAGCTTCAAGAGGGTTTTTCCATCAATAATCACTATATAAGTAATTTCTTCATGTTTTAAAAGTTAAATACAAGTATATGCATGGAATTAGACATGGAAATTGGTAGGAAATTGGGAAATCATAAAGAAACCTAGAAAATGGTAATTTGGATTTTTAGCCACGAATTTGAGCGTGGAATTTAGAGTAAATTGTATATTTTAACTAGTAAAGATATGGGTAGAATTTATCTTCGAGAAATTTTGGATTCCGGGCATGTGGGCCCGAGGGCATTTTGTTCATTTCACTGAGCGGAGTTGGGAAATTATATAATTTGGAATTGTTGCAAATATTAGAGTATATTTTGATTGGTTTGTCGTTGTTTGGATAGTTTCGGAGCGTTGTGCAACGATTTGAGTCATCGGAAGGGCTTGGAGGTCGGTTATGGAATTTCGGAGCGAGGTAAGTCTCCTTTCTAACTTTGTGAGGGGGAATTGTCCCCCTAGGTGACTAATTTAGTATGTGCTATTATCTTCAGGGGCTATGTACGCAAGAGGTGACGGGAGTCCGTGCGTAGCTACTATTATAACATCTCCGGGTAGTCTAGGACCCACTAGCATGGCTTATGTGTTGTACCCGTGATCCTTCCTGTATTACTTGACTGCTAATATAATCTAAATCGTAATTTGATATCTAAAGAAGACTAGAGTTCATTTTCTTAATCAGATGGAAAGAGAATTGTTTTCTTCCATGGGAGCGGGCCATACGCAATGACTGATATAAATCTGCACTTATGGTACGGGTCGTTCGATCCTCGGCAGTGCCCATATATGATTATTTTATCAAAAGATGCACTTATGGTTCGGGCCGTTCGACCCTCGGCAGTGCATAGACATGATTATTTTATTTTAAAGGTGCACTTATGGTACGGGCCGTTCGATCCTCGGTAGTGCACAGAGATGATTATTATGATGGCTCAAGCTGGTTGTCCTTATCCCGTATGCGCATGCTAAATTGTTAAAAGTTTTTTTTCATGGATTTTTGGAGTGATAAGATATTTGGGGGAACATAAAGAAGTAATTGTTTAATTAAGACATTTGAGGGAAAATGAGGAAGTAGTAACTGTTTATTTACTTCCAGTAGTTACTTGGATTTCAGTGCCTTATATATTTGCTGCTTTACTACCTTTACATGCCTACTGTGTTCATCATATGCTGTTAAATTAAGTTGTTGGACCTTATTAAGTGTCTAATTCAGCCTCTTGTCACTACCTATCTGAGGTTAGACGGGCAACTTACTGAGTACACGTTGTTTTTGTACACATGCTACACTTGCTGTGCATTTTTATTGCACAGGTACTTTCATAGTGACATGGCTGGTTTGGAGATTTAGGCGAGCTGCACCATCTGGAGGCGATCCGCAGCTGACAGAGTCTCCCTCATACTGTATTTATTTTCATTTTAAATTCCTTGTCAATTTGTATTTCGGACAAGCTTTGTGCTGATTGTATAAATTCTTAGAAAATTGCTCATGTACTTGTGACACCGGGTTCTGGGATGTGTTGGGATATATTTGCTAAAATGGAATATTCAAACCATTGCTTTACTTAACAAATTTTATTTAGTTAATATGTAATTAAGTGAAAGGAAATGATTATTCATAAATGTTAAAACAAGAATTTATTCAGACTATTTAATGATTGGCTTGCCTGACGGTGGTATCCGGCGCTATCACGACCTTTGTAGATTTTGGGTCGTGACAGAAGTTTTCCTTTCCTGTTGTTATGTGTTATCTGATTATAACATCCATTTTTAGAATCACACTTGTTTATATTAAATTGACCTCTAGCAAGTGTCAAAGTCGACCTCTCGTCACTACCTCTTCGAGGTTAAGCGGGATACTTACTGAGTAGACGTTATTTTCGTACTCATACTACACTTGCTGTGCATTTTGTTGCACAAGTACATGTATATCTAGTGGCCCTGCTTGGCGTCGTGGCATGGTTGATATGGGGACTTGGGTGAGCTTCACCTCTCGAGACGACCCACAACCAGCAAAGTCTCCATCAGAGTATCGAGTTATACTTTCTTTACTGTCCCATTTGTATTCTGGACGGTTATTGTATTTCATCTGGTTTCCTTAGAAATTTCTCATGCACTTGTGACACCGGGTTTTGGGATGTATTTGGTAATTAAATTGTTAAAACATATCTATTTACTCGGTAAATTTTATTGATCGTTGTAAAAAAATGAAATGAAAAGTAACCATTTCAAAATACCAAAATAAGAATTTTAATTATCTAATGAGTGTTGGCTTGCCTGACAGTGGTGTCCGACGCCATCACGACCTTAGCGGATTTTGGGTCGTGATATTCTCCTCAGCCATGAAAGATACATCCCGGACCTTCCGGTCCGCATAACTCTTCTGCCTCGACTGCGCCGTGCGAAGCCGCTCCTGAATCAACTTCACCTTATCCAAAGTTTCCTGTATCAAATCCGTACCCCAAGAGTCTGGCCTCACCTGACTCAAACCAACCGACCGGAGATCTACATCTCCTCCCATACAAAGCTTCATATGGAGCCATATGAATACTCGACTGATAACTATTATTATATGCAAACTCCACGAGTGGTAGAAACTGGTCCCATGAACCCCCAAAGTCAATAACATAAGCGCGCAACATGTCCCTAGTATCTGAATAGTGCACTCGGACTTCCCGTCTGTCTGAGGGTGAAAGGCCGTGCTCAACTCAACCTGAGTACCCAACTCTCTCTGCACGGACCTCCAGAACTGCGATGTGAACTGAGTACCTCTGTCAGAATGATGGAAACCAGAACACCCTGCAACCGAACAATCTCCCTGATATAAATCACAGCTAATCGCTCCGAAGAATTAGTAGTACCAACAGGAATTAAGTGAACGGACTTAGTCAGCCGATCCACAATAACCCATATAGCATCAAACATCCTCGAAGTCCGTGGGAGCCCGACTACAAAATCCATGGTGATCTGCTCCCACTTCCACTCAAGAATAACCAAACTCTGATGCAATCCACCTGGTCCTTGGTGCTTGTATTTAACCAAACTTTCACTTGGAGAACTTTGCATAAAGCTTCTCCTCCCCGAATCTCTGAAATACAACCCTCAAATGCTGAGCATGCTCCTCCTAGCTATGAGAATACACCAGGATGTCATCAATGAATACAATAACAAAGGAATCCAAATATAGCTGAAATACGTTGTTCATCAAATGCATGAACGATGCTGGGGCTTTGGTCAGTGCAAAAGATATCACCAAAAACTCATAGTGGCCATAACGGGTCTTGAAAGCCATCTTGGAAACATCTGAATCTCGAATCTTCAGCTGATGGTACCCGAATCTCAAATCAATCTTAGAGAACACCCTAGCTCCCTGAAGCTGGTCAAACAAATCATCAATGTGAGGCAGAGGATACTTATTCATGACTTCAACCTTGTTCAGCTGCCTATAATCAAGACACATACTCATGGAACCATCCTTCTTCTTCACGAACAACACCAGTTCACCCTAATGTGACACACTAGGCGGATGAACCTCTTTTCTAGGAGTTCCTGAAGTTGCTATTTCAATTCCTTCAACTCTGCTGGTGTCATACGGTACGGTGGAGTAGAAATAGGCTGAGTGCCCAACACAAGCTCAATGCCAAAATCAATATCCCTGTCGGGCGGCATGCCCGACAGATCAGTAAGAAACATGTCCGGATACTCCGGACCACAAGAATAAAATCAACAGTGGGAGTATCAGCACTGACATCCCTCACAAAAGCCAAATAATACAGACAACCTTTCTCTACCCTACGCTGAGCCTTCAGGTATGAAATCACCCTACTAGGCACATAATCAATAGAGCCTCTCCACTCGACTCTCGGGCATCCGATCATCGCTAAGGTCACGACCTTAACGTGAAGATCTAGAACAACATGACACAGAGATAACCAATCCATGCCCAATATCACATCAAATTCAACCATGCTAAGCAATAGCAGATCCACTCAGGTCTCCAGACCCCCAATATCTATAACACATGACCGATACACTCGGTCCATAACAATAGTATCGCCCACGGAGTCGACACATGAACAGATGTGACTAAGGACTCACGGGGCATATCCAGAAAGTGGGAAAAATGTGATGAAATATAGGAATACGTGGAACCAGGATCAAATAAAATCGAAGCATCTCGGTGACAAACTGAAACAATACCTGTAATCACTACATCGGAGGCCATAAAATCTGGTCCGGCTAGAATTGCTTAAAAATAGGCCTGACCTCCACCAGATTGACCTCCACCTATAGGGCGTCCCCTAGATGCCTAACCCCCACCCTCACTGCCTGGGCGGGTGGTAAAGTAACTGGAGCTGATGTCGAGGGCTGACCCCTCTGCCGAGATGGACCCCCAAGAAAATGAGGACAATGTCTCCTCATATTCCCGAACTCCCCACACATAAAAACTCTCCGGTGCTGTAGATGGGGACTGAAGGGAACCCCTAACACCCGGATAACCTCTGGAAGAATCACGCATAAATGAGTCCTGAACCGATGGTGCTGGAGATGAACTCTGAGCTGGAAGAGCACTAAATGATGGGTTCCCCCGATGAGAACTGTGAGGACTACGAGCAGCGGATCCCCCACGATAACCTGAGCGGCCTGATGGAGCCTGCCTGAATGAAAGACCCCTGTCGTGCTGGAACTGCCCCCTGAAGGAACACCACCGAAACTACCAGACCCTCGAGGCCTCTTGGCCTCCCTCTGATCTCGCTCCTGGCGACGAACCAACTCAATCTCTCACATAATCAACAACTTGCTCAAAAGTAGCACCCGATACCCTCTCTCTGGTTATAAGAATACGGAGATGATACGAGAGTCCATCCACAAATCTCTTGATCCTATATATCTTTGTAGGGACTTACAAATAGCATGACGGGCAAGCCCTGAAAACCTCATCTCGTACTGTGACACCGTCATCTCACCTTATCGCAGTTGCTCAAACTGCCTACACAGCTCCTCTCTTCGGGACTGTGGAACATACTTCTCTAAGAAGAGAGTGGAAAACTGCTTCCAAGAAAGGGGCGTTGCACCAACGGGCATACGCCTATCATAAGCCTCCTACCAAGTAAATGCAGCTCCTGAGAACTAGAAGGTAGTAAACGAAACCCCACTAGTATCCAATATCCCTATCGTACGAAGCATCCTCTGACACTTGTCTAAGAAACCCTGGGCATCCTCTCCCTCGGAACCACTGAAAGTCGGAGGTCGAAGCCTCTCAAATATCTTCAACCTGCATTGCCTCGTCGTCAGCCATAGCTGGAACCACAAAATCCTGGGCTGGTGCAACTGGCTGAGCTGGAACTGCCTCCGGGTTCTGAAGCCCCTGAATAACCTGCTCAGGTGTATGGGCAGCTGGAGTCTGAGTGCCTCCCCCAGCCTGAGAAGTAGCAGCTGAAGTAGAAACAGCGACCGCCTGAGCAAGACTGGTGCATGTGGTCAGAATCTAGGACAAGGTCTCCTGAAGACCCGGAATAACAATAGGCACAAGTGGTGCCTGAGCTGGTCCCACTGGAGCATCTGTGTCTGGCACCTGATCTAGAATAATAGGCGAGTCTATGGGTACGGGCCCCAAAGCTACGCGGGTTGCACCCCTAGCCCTACCACGGCCTCAACCGCGTCCCCGACCCTTAGTGGGCCCCACTGGTGGTTGATCGCCCTGTCCGGTAGCGCGTGTCCTCACCATCTGTGAGAGAATGAAACAATAGAAGTTTAGTTGCCAGAATCAAGAGATTCTCACGACAAGAATTCAAGAAATGTGAGATTCTTCCTAAGGGTTCTGCAGCCTCTCAAAGATAAGTACAAAGGTCTACGTACCGATCCGCAAGGCTCTACTGAACCTGCTCATGACCGGTGAGTCCTATGCAATCTAGGCTCTGATACCAAACTTGTCACGCCCCAAATCTATGCAGGACGTGATGGCACCTATCGTACTACCAGGCTAGAAAATTTACTGAACATACTACAAGGATCTTTCCATTTAAAACAATAACGTGATTTATCATAACCTAACACATTTTTAGCATTGCACAAACACGAATAATCAAGGAAAACATATGTATAATAACATCCCCAAAACCCAGAGTCAACATTCATGAGCAACTAAAATAGAACACAGTAACTGACACGATTTCCTTAATACATCAAGTCTAGGAAAAATGTAAATAGCGACAAAATGAGAAGGAGAAGGGTCGGGCTGCGAACGCCGTGCAACTACCTCACAATCTCCGACAACTGCTCCACTGATGATAAATCGAAGCTCACTTGATCCAGGGGATTTGCACACAAGGTGCAGGGAGTAACGCGAGTACACCAACTCAGTAAGTAAAAATATAAATAAGGAATTGAGTGCAGTGACGAGCTTTAAAAATCATGTAAATTCATATAATAAAGATAAGTGGAAATCAATAAATGATGTCAGGGATCTACGTCCTGACAGTTTCATAAAACTCCAATTTTCTCTTTTCAAATTTCATATAAAATATTGGTTCAACATTTATCGTTTAGAGGCAAAAATGTAAAGAAGAGTGAAAACAGTAGTTTCACAACAAATAAGCCCCTCGGGCACAGTGTCACTCACAAATAAAGCCTCTCGGGCAAGACTCTCAGCCACTCGTGACTCATCTCTTGTCAATAAGCACTCATGCTCAATAGGTTCCATACAATAATCGTTGAGGCGTGCAGCCCGATCATATATATATATATATATATATATATGGATCAGCCCGATCCATAAATAGTTGACTGGTGCTCACTGGGGGTACAGACTCCGGAGGGGATCCTTCAGCCCAAGCGCTATAATGCTGCGGCGTGCATCCCGATCCAATATATATACTGTTGCAGCGTGTATCCCGATCCAATATATATGTCGCTGCGGCGTGCAGCCTGATCCAATATATATATCTTGCTGCGGCGTGAAACCCGATCCAATATATATATCTCGTTGCGGCGTGCAACCCGATCCATATATGTATATATAACGTTGTGGTGTGCAACCCGATTCATCACTATCTTCACAATTCGGATCTCGACCTCGCTCAGTCATCACCCTCACAAGCCACTCGGGCAACTCACCACAAATCACGGGGACTCATCCCGAAATATCTTTCATTTGTTTGAAAATAGGGTAATAAACAGGAATAGACAATGATCAAGTATAAATCATGACTGAGATTATATTTTCTATTAAAATAGTGTGAGAATAATAGTAAAACACACCTGAGGGTCCAAACTGGTTGGCACGAGGCCCCAAACATGGCATACATCCCAAAATATAGTATAAAGTTCTAAAACACGGAATATAATATGATTTCAAATCAACTACGTGACTTAGTAGTCGCTACGGGACGGACCAATTCACAATCCCTGTCGGTGCATGCCCACACGCCCGTCACCTAGCATGTGCGTCACCTCACTTATCAAATCAGTACAAAATACCAGGGTTTGATACCCTCATGTCTAGATTTATGTTCGTTACTTACCTCAAACAAGAAGAAAACTACTCCGCGATGCCTTTGCCCCTCGACTCGGACTCAACGCGCTTCGAATCTATTCAAAATAGATTCATATCATCAAAATATGCTAAGGGAAAAAGCCCACTCGAAAATATCCAATTTACACCAAAAATCCTGAAATTGGCCAAACCCGACCCCTTGGCCCACGTCTCGGATTATGATAAAAACCACAAAACTAGAATCCTTACGCTCTAACGAGTTCATGCATACCAAATACATCAAAATCGGACCCCAAATGGCCCCTCAAATCCTCAATTTATACTTCCAAATTTCAACCCCTAATCTCCCAAATTTCTCCACTAAAACATGATTAAACAATGGAATAATCGTCATAAACACAAGATACAAGGTTCATGTAGCTTACCTCACTGAATACACTTGATCTCCGTTGAAATCCCCGATCAAAGCTCCAAAATCCGTCAAAAATGGTGAAGAAATGAGTGAAAAATCGTGAAGGCAACGTTATATAGGTTCTGCCTAGCAATCTCGCACCTGCGACCCCATGCCCGCACCTGCGGAACATCCCTCGCAGGTGCAGATTCTAACTTAAGCCAAATTTCTGCATCTGCGGTCCTCTACACGCACCTGCGCTCCGAGGCCAGGTTCCACTTTTCCGCATCTGCGCAAAGTCTTCCGCACCTGCGCCTTCGCGCCTGCGGATCCCCATCCACAGGTGCGGCCACACCAGAAGGCCTGCACCAGTAGCTATTTGCTGCATTTTTCCAACTTCCCACCTTCAAAAATCATCCGAAATCAGTCCCGAGCCCCCCGGGGACTCAACCAAAAGTACCAACAAATCATATATCATACCAACCTAGTCGAACCCTCGGAACGCTCAAAATAACATCAAAATACCAAATCAAATCCAAATTAAAGCCTAAGGATTTCTAATCTTTCGAAATTCGCCAACGGTGCCGAAACCACCCAAACCACGTCCAAATGACCTGAAAATTTGCACGCACATCACAAATGACGCTACGGACCTGTTCCATCTTCCGGAATTCCATTCCGGCCCTGATAGCTAATTTTCCACTGCCGGCCGAAAATCGCAAAAAATCCAATTTCGCCAATTCAAGCCTAATTCTACTCGGGACCTCCGAATGACATTCCGAACACAGTCCTAAGTCTCAAATCACCTAATGAAGCTACCCGAGCCACAAAAACCACATTCCGAGATCCTTTACCTATAAGTCAACTTTCCGTTGACTTTTCCAACTAAATCACCATCCTAGGAGACTAAGTGTCTCATTTCTCATCACAACCACTCTGAACCCGAACCAATCAACCCAACACAACACAACACAAAAGAGCTGAACCATACAAAAAAGAAGCAGAAATGGCAAAAACAGGGCTAAACTCTTGGAACGATCGGATGGGTCATTACATTTTCTTGGCCACTAATTAATCCTTATACCTACTCCTATATAAATACACAGATACATACTCATATTTTTACACACATCTTTTGACTGAGATCTTTTTACACACATCTTTTTACACACTTGAATAGACTTGAAATAAGAGACATTTTGAATGACCTAAAAATACACTGGTTCTGCATTACTTTGGAGTTTCTTTCTTTCAGTATTAGCAAAGAACTCCTACTGGTTTTTCATACTATCTTCTGAATTTCTGGGTTTTTTGGAAGCTAGTTTTGGTTTTCTGTTTGGATTTTCTTGCTGTTGCTCTTACTCAACTTTTCAGACACCTCTTTTGTTTATCTGTTTGTATTCTTGTTGCTGTCAAGGTATTTTTAGTAACAAAAATGTAAAGGCTTTTGCTGAATCATGACTGGAATTTGTTGATAAATCTGCAACTAGTTTAAATATTGTATGAACCGTGTTAGTTTGAAGTTGTTTTTTTGAAAAGTTATGTTACAAATTCATTTACACTGTTTTAGGCAAAAATATTAGTTTAAAAATGTTCTAAAAATTACAAAATCTGCTTAAAGATTCATACACTCATAAAATTTGTATGTTCATATGCAATTGTATCATATAGAGAATTTTATAGAAATTCTCTTAAAATATCCATAGGTGGCTTTGTTATTATTATCCAGTTTAGCAAAAAATGTATTAACTTTTACTGCATTTCCTTGTATGTTAAATCATCTTATAGATTAACAACTTTACCATAATATTTTTCAATAATTGAATATTCTTATTATTGTTAGCCTAAAGTCATGAAAAACCAGATTTTTTCAAGTAAAATTAAATGGTAATAACCATAATACATTTTCAGGCCCAAAACCAATTGGGTTTATGAAATTGTGTTCTCATTTTTTTACTAAATAAAATGAGTTGATAAATGGCCTTCACACTTTAAGATTTTTGAAATACAAACAAGTTTAAAAAACCAGCATTCCGAAAATAAAGACTTAGGCAGATCAGTTAGGAGATTGTCCAAAATTTAACAAAATTCCGATTTATTCAAAACCCCTTTTTATTTATATTTTAAAAGATAAACAAAATATAGGCAAACTTTTTAAATGTCATTATAAAATTTTTATTTCAAACTCCTTCACGGAAACATGTATTGGGCTAGAGTTCACTTGGACTCATTATCATCAGGCCCAAATTTTATCTTTTGAATTCATTTATTGGTTTACAAATGGATATTGGGCCAGAGTCACTTGGACTCATTACTAGGCCCAAGCCTTTTGAATCAAATGTATTTGAATGATTAAATGCTGAATTGGTCCAGAGTCCAATTGGACTCAGACATATTTTCCAATTAATTCAGTAGTATGGTCTAAAGAATGGACAACATAATCATGGGCCATAGTCTATTTGCACTCAATCCTTATCAGACCTCAAACTTCTAAAAATCTGGGCCTCATAGGCAGTTTGTAGATAAGACGCCCTATTAGATATAAACAAATGTATCACATTAGTATTGAACTTTTACACCTAGATATAAGACATAGGATTAGAGATGTAAGCATGAATTTAGGTACTCATAATCAAATTAATGATTACAATTATGTACACGCATGCATGACATAGTTGTGATACCAAAATAAACCAAGGTACATGTTCGTGTGACCATGGTCAAACACTCTTAGTAAATACAATGCCTTAATCAAATACTCGTAGAAATGCTTTTAGGCGCGGATTTTAAACCACTTTCGTGATTGCGTACATGTTTGTGTGACATGATCCCGATTTCAAATAAATCCAAGGTATGCGTTCACGCGGCTTTGAATATTTTTCTTAAATAAACCAAACCTTGTGAATTGTGTACACGTATGCGTGACATGATTTTTGACACACCAAACTAAACGAGTATATGTACGTGTAACTCGTCTTAAGTTAATTCTTTAAATGCGGATTATCAAATAATTAAAGGCAGTAAAGGATAAATACATATAGGTCCTAAAATGAGTAATTAGATCAAATAAGCCAAGTATGAATCATTAAGCGACCGTGCTAGAACCACGCAATCCAGGAATGCCTAACACCTTCTCCCGGGTTAACAAAATTCCTAAACTAGTGATTTGGGATACGATATAATTATCCCAAGTGACGACTCTTAAAATAAATAAATAATCCATTTCGATTAATTTCACTTAAATTGGAAAAACGCTCATATCCCATATTCCCCTTTTCGGGAAAAAGGAGGTGTGACAGCTCTGGCGACTCTGCTGGGGATCGAACCCATCGAACCCACGATCTCTGGTTCAGGGTTCAAGAATTCGAGCTTGTTAATGTAATTTTTACTTGGCTTTTCTGATTGTTGATATTACTGTACTTGTGTGCCTAATGTGCTAATTTCCGCTCAGTTACCGCTTTGATATTATTTGAATTGTATATAAACTTATTTCATAAGCCTCCCTTCTAAGTCTTCTAACAAATGGTGCACATGTTTGCGTGGCCAGCTTTTTCATTAGAGGTCGTGCCAAATAAGAACGAGGATGGATCAGCCACTAGGCTGAGTAGACTTTCGTGCTCTCGGTACGTCACTCCCTGTCACGGCCAAAAATTCATAAGGTCGTGATGGCGCCGGACATCATTGTCAGGCAAGCCAATCATTAGTTAATTGAAATAACTTCCGGTTTTAACGTTTATGAAAAAGCATTTCCTTTCACTTTAGTACATATTAACTAAATAAAATCTATTAAGTAAATACAATGTTTTAAATAGTCCTATCTTTTAACAAATATATCCCAACAAATCCTAGAACCCAATGTCTCAAGTACATGAGCAAATTTCTAAGAATTGTACAATTTCTACTAAGCTTGTCCGAAATACAAGTGGACAATGAAATTAAAATAATGTAATACAGTATGAGGGAGACTCTATCTGTAACGACCCGACCGTTCGTTTTGAGCTCTAGCGCATCGTTCAGCAGTTTGAGGCTGTGAGCAGCTCTATTTCAGGTATTATGACTTGTAGGCTTGGTCGGAACTGAATTTCGGGAAGTTTAGAGTTGATCTGGAAAGAAAACTCTCATTTAAGAAGCCTTAAGTTGGAATAATCAAATAAGATTGGAAATTTGAGTAAACGACCTCCGAATCAAGATTTGAATGTTCCAGTAGGTTTGTAGGATGGTTTTTGATTTAGGCGTATATCCGGATCGAGTTTTGGATAACCCGGGAGTGTTTCAGCGTATAGTGTAGAAGTCAGCATTTTGAACTTGAAGTACATTTCAGTGATGTTGATGTCCGTTTGGGATTCCGAGTCTGGGAATAGCTTCCTATGGTGATTATGGAGTTAGGAGAGCGATCAAAAGTGAATTTGGACGTCCGTAAGTCATTTTGAAGTCATTTGGCTAAAGATAGAAATATGAAGGTTTTTTGAGAAATCCGACCGTAAGTGGAAAATTTGATATCGAGGTCGAAATGCGATTCCGAAATTTTGAGCAGGTCCATAATGTCGAATATGACTTGTGCGCAGAATTTGAGGTCAATCGGATGTAGAAGTCTGAAATTTCAAAGTTCATAAAGTTTGGATTTGGGTGTGATTCATGGTTTTGATGTTGTTTGATGTGATTTGAGGCCTCGAGCAAGTCCGCATTATGTTTTGTAATAGGTTGGTATAACTGGACGGGGTCCCGGGGGCCGCGGGTGGGTTCCGGGAGGTTAACGGATCAATATTTGTAGTTGAGAAAAAGCTGAAGTTGCTGGTATCTGGTGCGACCGCACCTGCGAAGTTTTGGCCGCAGGTGCGGACAATGGGGTGCAGGTGCGATTTTGGGCTGGAGTTGAGGAAGCCGCAGGTGCGGGAGATTGTTCACAACTTTGGGAGCGTAGGTGCGGAGGTAGGACCGCATGTGCGGAAATGAGGCTGGGCAGAATGTTTTAAGACCGAGAATTTGTGGCCATTTCTTCATTTCTTCTTTTGTTTGGTCGATGTTGGAGGAGCTTCAAGAGAGGATTTCTTCATGCAATGTCAAGGTAAGTAATTTCTTCATGTTTTTAAAGTTAAATACAGGTATATGCATGGAATTAGACATGGAAATTGGTAGGAAATTGGGGAATCTTAAAGAAAACCTAGAAAATGGAAATTTAGATTTTTAGCCATGAATTTGAGCATGGAATTTAGAGTAAATCATATATTTGAGTTAGTAAGGCTATGGGTAGAATATATCTTCGAGAAGTTTTAGATTTCCGGGCATGTGGGTCCGAGGGCATTTTGGTCATTTCACTGAGCGGAGTTGGGAAATTATATAATTTGATTTGTTAACGAATATTAGAGTATATTTTCATTGGTTTTCCATTATTTGGATTGTTTTGGGGCGATTTGCATCCGTTGGAGTCGTCGGAAGGGCTTGGAAGTCGGTTATGGAATTTCGGAGCGAGGTAAGTCTCCCTTATAACTTTGTGAGGGAAAATTATCCCCCTAGATGAACTAATTAAGTAGGTGTTACTATCTGCTGGGGCTACGTACGCACGAGGTGACGGGAGTCCGTGCATAGCTACTACTATGCCATGTCCGGATAGCCTAGCACCCATTAGCATGCCTTACCTATTGTACCTGTGATCTTGTCTTTAATATTAGACTGCCAATATAATCGAGATTGTAATCGAACAACTAAGGAAGATTAGAGTTTATTTTCTGAATCATCTAAAAAGAGAACTGATTTCCTTCGCGAGCAATTGTATTTCCGGATAAGGTTGTATTATTAAACATTATAAAAACTTGGCAAGTGAATTTCGAAAAAGGGTTTAAATACTATTTTCTGGTTTTGAACAGAGAAATCTGTCATTTACTTGAGTATTTGTTTTCCCGACGTAGTCGGGGTGGACTGTTGATTGTGCATGACTGTATGTGACCGCTTCGCAATTTACATTTCGCGAGCGGAGTGTTATTTCCCCCACTCTCATGGGAGCGGGCCGTATGCCGCGTCGAGATTGAAAGAAATATTATGGTTCGGGTTGTTCGATCCTCGGTAGTGCACAGAGATGATTATTATGATGGCTCAGGCTGGTTGTCCTTAACCCGTATGCGCATGCTAAATTGTTAAATATTTTTTTTTCATGATTTTTTAAGTGATAAGATATTTGGGGGAAAATAAAGAAGTAATTGTTGATTTATGATATTTGGGGGAAAACAAAGAGAAAATTGTTTATTTCAGATATTTGGGAAAAAAAATGAGAAACTGATAACTGTTTGTTTACTTCCAGTATTTACTTGGATTTCAGTGCCTTATATATATGCTTCTTTACTACTTTTACATGCCTATCGTGTTCATCTTATGTTGTTAAATAAATTGTTGGACCCTAGTGAGTGTCTAATTCGACCCCTCATCACTACCTCTCTGAGGTTATACGGGCAACTTACTGAGTACACATTATTTTTGTACTCATGCTACACTTGCTGCGCATTTTATTGCACAGGTACTTTCATAGAAATGTGGAGGATTCGGAGATTTAGGCGAGCTGCATCATGCGGAGGCGATCCGCAGCTGACAGAGTCTCCCTCGTACTGTATTTATTTTTATTTTAAATTTCCTTGTCCAATTTGTATTTCGGACAGGCTTTGTGATGATTGTATACATTCTTAGAAATTACTCATGTACTTGTGACACCGGGTTCTGGGATGTGTAGGGCTATATTTGCTAAAATAGGATATTTAAACCATTATTTTACTTAACAGATTTTATTTAGTTAATATGTAATAAAGTGAAAGAAAATGGTTTTTCATAAATGTTAAAATAGGAATTTATTTCGACTATTTAATGATTGGCTTTCCTGACGGTGGTGTCCGGCGCCATCACGATCGTTATAGATTTTGGTTCGTGACAACATGGTATCAGAGCGCTAGGTTCCCTTAGGTCTCACGAGTCATGAGCAAGTCAAGTAGAGTCTTCCGGATCGGTACAGAGACGTCTGTACTTATATTCGAGAGGCTACATGGTTGTTAGGAGTACTTCCCTTCATGATTTCCTCATCATGCGATTTGATTCCTTTGAGGCTTATGCCTATGTTTATTCCTACTCAATCTTACGCGCTGCGAAGCCCTTGATATGAATCAGGAATTTGAGGAATTGAAATGGTTCTACGGATGTAATCCAAGATGTTTCCATATGTAATTGGTTGGGGCTGTTGTTATGGCCCTGTAAAGGAATAATATGTTGTTTCAGCTCAGTAGCTGTGTTTCTGAGAGCGTTAAGGATATGTTCATGTGGTGACGATGCTTGCGATTAGTTATTGCACGATGTCGATATGATGATAGAATGTTTTCCTGGAGTTGGGGGGGGGGTGATGAATGGTTTGAAGGGAGGTCCTCTCAGAGTGTGATTTCGAGATTTCGGTATTTTAGTTCCGGTAGAGGAAAGGAATTTGGGTTATGAATGGTCTGATTGGGGTTGATAAAGTAGTAAGACTTGGTGTCTTCAAGTGAGGTAGGATATGCACCTGCGATGTGAAGTCGTCGTCATCGATCGATTGGAATGTGTTAAGTTTGTTGGTGCCTTGGTTTTTTCGGTTACGTGGGGTCAGAGTATTGAGAAAATGTATTGAAGAATGAGGTTGGTAGTGACAGTGATGTGCGGTGGTTCAGTACTGGATAAGTGTTGATAATGAAGAAAACTAGAGAAATATAATCTTCGGAGAGCTTGAAGTCGTGGTGATCTGCTGAATTGAGAGCTACAGAGAATGATCCTGAAGTGAGCCTAGGTGGTGGTTCCATTTCTAGGAGGCCAGGTGTAAGAAGCGAAAGTCGAGCAGTCGCAAAGTGGGGGAGCGACATCATACCTTGGAATTTAAGATATTGTTGTGCATTTAATGGGTGTTTATGATGAGCGGAAGGACTAGTAAAGTTGATTTATGAAGCACAGCGTAAGACGGGGTATTAAAGTCGCAGAGAGCGTGCATTTTAGCATCGTTGGAAGCGTCCGCGGATGATTTCCACAGTTGGGTTATCTCCTGTGAATAGGTTAGCGATGGCATGGTTGGCAGGTCTCTATCAGGGGTTCTAGTGGCTATTCGGTAGGAGGGAGGATGTGTGAATGATGCTAGAGAATTTGAGTATTTAGGGAGTGTTAGCAAGAGAATTTGGAAGAATTAGACGGATTGGTTGAGCAAGATCGTGTTATCAAAGGAGAAAGGATCTCGATAGGGTCTAGAATGGTGCAAGGAGTAGTTTTGGGCTAAGTGGGGGAGTCCCACCATCTGCAGTTGGGTTGTAGGATTCTGTTATCATAGGGGTTGCGGATTGTCAGCGTGTTGGAAAGTTATTATAGCTAAGGGAAATGAGTAGAATGGTGATTTTGTGTGGGATTTGACGAATGTGTGCAAAATTTTGCCCTGTCGAGCCAAGATTAGGCTTTGGAAGATTCAGAATTTTTCTTAAGGCATAGGCGAGTTGTCAGGGTAGTGACTCAGTCACGTGCTTCAAGTAAAAAGGTGTTCATGTGCTAGAAGAGCCTTGGAGTTGATTGTATTTGGGTCCAGTCAAAGTGGGTTACTCTCAATAGCGGTCCTAGTGAGTTCAAAAGTTAAGAATGCGGCGTTGAAGGGTTTCAGGAAGCAGTACGATCGAGAATCGAGCTTTTGCAGAGTAATTTCTGAGAAATAGGAAGATGTTTGGAATATTCTATGATATGTTTCAGCATGCAAGGTAGTATTGGAGGAGTGAGAGAAATAAACTCTGGATTGTAGAAAAATAATCAGGAGGTTATGAGACGGGTTGCGGGATTTAGGCAACATAGTCTCGTGAATCAAGGTCACCCGGGATGAGTGAGGGTTGAGGTTGCTATGAGATTGAAGGAAGTTGCCATTATTCCTGAAGCAATTGAAGATGATTAAAAGAAGATAGATTGATTAGCCATGGTTGAAAAGGCACATTTGCGGCAGTGGTTAGTCCCTTTGATGTGATTAAGTTATGCATGTGGTTTGTGCCGGTGTGTGCGGGGCTTATCGACCGTCGTAACGGATTTCATGTGGGAGCATTTGAGTGCTATGGCCTGTCTGGTGTAGGCCAATCCTAGAAGGGTTATGGTAGTATAGACTACTACTTAAGGATTTGCATGTTGGGTGGTTGTGCGAATTCACTCGTTTGTTGAGATGGTACTCATGAATTGAGTTAAGTAAAAGGTCTCTATATGATGAAGTGTTCACCCTATTAGTGGTTCAGAAGTTATGATGGAATTCTTGCGCTACCTCATATTGGCATGTAGGTGCAGTAAGCAGTATGTAACTGGGAATAAGAACCGAGACTTGCAGTTCGGTGTTAATAAGGATGTCATGAGCTTGGAAGGGCAAGAAAAAGTGATTAGAAAGTTCAGAGTAGGCTGGTGTTATCTTCAGTTTCACCTGAGAACGATATTCGGTGAAAGAGGCTTTGTACCCTGGTCATGGGTTCTTGATGTGTTTGGCGGCCTTAGTGGGATCGGTGTTATAGATGGGCAGACTTGTTGCCTTGTGTGGAAGATCGTGGAAGCATGACCGCGAAAAGATTGTACAAGTGTGACATGTAGTCACTTGATGGATTGAAGATTTGGACTGAGTATAAAGAAGTGCAATGTTGTTTATTTGAGAAGTTATGCCTGAAAGGCGTTCACTTCATTTGGTTGTGGATTGTGGGGTGTTTGTCCCGGCTATGATGGTTGTTCTCGCGGATTATGAGAGAAAGTGGGTTAATGTGGACCCATATAAAGCTATTAACTTAGTTTGGTGCAAGCAAGGTAGACTCGGTGTTTGTGTATGGATTTAAATATGATTATAGGCTCCGTATGAGCCAGGCATGTTCATTTCAGTATAACGCTCCTCAAGGAGGGGTGTTGGGATATCAGGTGTTGTCCCGTCTTCGTCAATTCAGGTAATATTGTGATTGTGCCGTGTGTGTTGTGAAACTGCTTGATGATTTCGTATGTACTGAGGTATCGCGTAGTGGTGATGCTATGTGAGCAGGATAGCTCTTGGGATCCAGAGTGTATGTATGTATATATATATATCGCACCTCAGTTGCGCGTGAGCTTTTGCACTTATCAGTCTCCCCAGGATGGTATTATGCACTTAGCGTGCTTGTGACCGATATTCGGTAATGTGTAATAGTGAGGAATTCATCTCCGTGTATATTTCGTTATGTGAGTTTTATGATGGGATCGGGTGGCATGTCGCCACGAGTATGTTATTTTGATCGGGTTGCACGCCGCAACAATGTGATGATGAGAAGGGTTAATATATATTTATTTTTCTTATGTTTTACTTCCTATTTTCTGAGAAAAGTTCATATTAGTTGCGTGAGTTGATTAGTACCTTCTTGAGTCATTTCTTATCTATCATGTTCGAGTTATGGCCGGCGCGATGTAGTATCATGTGAGGCTGTTGGTCATGTTTGGGGTGATTTGTTGTCTGAGTAGTTCACACTGGGTTAGACGAGACTATCAGATCAGGGATCAGTGCGATAAGGTTATGTGAAGTGTATATTAAGGGAAAAATATCATTATTCATGTTCATAATGAGGTGATGATTCTAGTCAACATGAGATATTCAATGATTTGTTAACTCTGCAGTTGGGTATGAATTTCTGCACATCTCATCCGTTGTAGTAGTATCGTCATCATTATAGTGGGATGCATGTATATTTGTTATGAGGTGCATCGGGAGCACCAAATTCGTGAAATTTTGGCTATTAAGGTTCAGGGAGTGCCATTGTGGTTAGATGATGAGTTATGCGGTGCATGGAGTTGATTCAGCAAAGGTATGCAGTCATGTTCTGGTATATCGTGTTGTAGTTGATATGGTGTTTATATATTGGAACTAGGCCTGGCTGAGAATTTCAAGTGTTGGAACTGGATTATGAGCTTGGTAAATGGATAAAGAAGAAATCTTCAGATTTGATCAAGCTAATGTGCTCAACTGGGTTGTGGTAGCACGGGCAGGTGCTAGAGGTGTTAAATAGTGATTTCTGATAACTCCAGATCAAATCTTAGCACGTTCAAGGACGAATGTCTATTTAAGTGGGGGAGAATGTAAAGAACTGACCGGTCGTTTTGATCTCTAGCGCATCGTTCAGAAGCTTGAGGTCGTGAGCAGCTCCATTTCAGGTATTATGACTTGTAGGCGTGGTCGGAACTGAATTTCAGGAAGCTTAGAGTTGATCTGGAAAGAAAATTTTCATTTCAGAAGCCTTAAGTTGGAAGAATCAACTAAGGTTGGAATTTTGAGTAAACGACCTCCGAATCAGGAATTGAAGGTTCCAGCAGGTTCGTATAATGATTTCGGATTTGGGCGTATGTCCGTATCAGGTTTTGGATAACCCGGGAGTGTTTCGGCGTATAATGTAGAAGTCAGCATTTTTGAAGGAATTTCCTAAGTTTGACTTGAAGCGCATTTCAGTTATGTTGATGTCCGTTTAGGATTCTGAGTCCGAGAATAGCTTTGTATGGTGATTCTGGAGTTGGGAGTGCTATCGAAAGTGAATTTGGATGTCCGTAGGTCCTTTTGAAGTCATTTGGCTAAAGATAGAAATTTGAAGGTTTTTTTTTGAGAAATCCAACCGGAAGTTGAAATTTTGATATCGAGGTCGGAATGCGATTCTGGAAGTTGGATCAGGTCCGTAATGTGGAATATGGCTTGTGCGCACATTTGAGGTCAATGGAACGTGATTTGATAGGTTTTGGCATTAGATGTAGAAGTTGGAAATTTCTAAGTTCATAAAGTTGGGATTTGGGTGTGATTCGTGGTTTCGATGTTGTTTGATGTGATTTGAGGTCTCGAGAAAGTCCGCATTATGTTTTAGAACAGATTGGTATAATTGGACGGGGTCCCGGGGGCCTCGGGTGGGTTCCGGGAGGTTAACGGATCAATATTTGAAGTTGAGAAAAAGCTAAAGTTGCTGGTGTCTGGTGCAACCGCACCTGCGAGGTTTTGGCCGCAGGTGCGGACAATGGGGCGCAAGTGCAATTTTGGGTTGGAGTTGAGGAAGGCGAAGGTGCATGAGATTGGTCGCACCTACGGGAGCGCAGGTGTGGAGGTAGGACTGCAGGTGCGGAAATGAGGCTGGGCAGAATGTTTTAAGACCGAGAATTTATGGCCATTTCTTCATTTTTTTCTTTGGTTTGGTCAATTTTGGAGGAGCTTCAAGAGAGGATGTATTCATGCAATGTCAAGGTAAGTAATTTCTTCATGTTTTTAAAGTCAAATACAAGTATATGCATGGAATTAGACATGGAAATTGGTAAGAAATTGGGGAATCTTAAAGAAACCTAGAAAATGAAAATTTGGATTTTTAGCCACGAATTTGAACATGGAATTTAGAGTAAATCGTATATTTGAGTTAGTAAGGCTATGGGTAGAATATATCTTCGAGAAATTTCGGATTTCCGGGCACGTGGGCTAGAGAGCATTTTGATCATTTCACTGAGCGGAGTTGGGAAATTATATAATTTCAATAGTTAACGATTATTAGAGTATATTTTCATTGGTTTGCCGTTATTTGGATAGTTTTGGGGCGTTGTGCGTCCGTTGGAGTCATTGGAAGGGCTTGGAAGCCGGTTATGGAATTTCGGAGCGAGGTAAGTCTCCCTTCTAACTTTGTGAGAGGGAATTATCCCCTTAGGTGAACTAATTAAGTATGTGTTACTATCTACGGGGGCTACGTATGCACGAGGTGACAGGAGTCCGTGCATAGCTACTATTATGCCATGTCCGGATAGCCTAGGACCCACTAGCATGCCTTACCTGTTGTACCTGTGATCTTGTCTGTAATATAAGACTGCCAATATAGTCGTGATTGTAATCGAACGACTAAGGAAGATTAGAGTTTATTTTCTTAATCATCTAAAAAGAGAATTCTGTTCCTTCGCGGGCAATTGTATTTCCGGATAAGGTTGTATTATTAAACATTATAAAAACTTGGCAAGTGAATTTCGAAAAAGGGTTTAAATACTATTTTGTGGTTTTCAAAAGGGAAATCTATCATTTACTTGAATATTTGTTTTCTCGACGTAGTCGGGGTGGACTTTTGATTGTGCATGACTGCATGTGACCGCTTCTCAATTTACATTCCGCGAGCGGAGTGTTATTTTCCCCACTCTCACGAGAGCGGGTCGTACGCCACAATGAGATTGAGAGAAATACTATGGTTCGGGCCGTTCGACCCTCGGCAGTGCACAAAGATGATTATTATGATGGCTCAGGGCGATTGTCCTTATCCCGTATACGCATGCTAAATTGTTAAATGTTTTTTTCATGAATTTTGAAGTAATAAGATATTTGGGGGAAAATAAAGATGTAATTGTTGATTTATGATATTAGGGGGAAAACAAAGAGGAAAGTGTTTATTTCAGATATTTGGGACAAAATGAGAAAGTGGTAACTGTTTGTTTCCTTCTAGTATTTACTTGGATTTCAGTGCCTTATATATATGCTGCTTTACTACCTTTACATGCCTATCGTGTTCATCTTATGCAGTTAAGAAATTTTTGTACCCTAGTGAGTGTGTAATTCGACCTCTCGTCACTACCTCTCTGAGGTTAGGCGGGTGACTTACCGAGTACGCGTTATTTTTGTACTCATGCTACACTTGCTGTGCATTTTATTGCACAGGTACTTTCATAGCAATGTGGAGGATTCAGAGACTTAGGCGAGCTGCATCATGCGGAGGCGATCCGCAGCTGACATAGTCTCCATTGTATTATATTTATTTTTATTTTAAATTTCCTTGTCCAATTTGTATTTCGGAAAGGCTTTATGATGATTGTATAAATTCTTAGAAATTGCTCATGTACTTGTGACACCGGGTTATGGGATGTGTAGGGGTATATTTTCTAAAATAGGATATTCAAACCATTGATTTACTTAACATATTTTATTTAGTTAATATGTAATAAAGTGAAAGGAAATGCTTTTTCATAAATGATAAAATAGGAATTTATTTCGAATATTTAATGATTGGCTTGCTTGACGGTGGTGTCCGGCGCCATCACGACTGTTGTAGATTTTGGGTCGTGACACTGTCAGCTGCGGATCGCCTCCGGATTATGCAGCTCACCTAAGTCTTCAATCCTCCACATCACTATGAAAGTACCTGTGCAATAAAATGCACAGCAAGTGTAGCATGAGTACAAAAACAACGTGTACTCAGTAACTACCCCGCCTAACCTCAGAGATGTAGTGACGAGAGGTCAAATTAGACACTTGCTAATGGTCAATTTAGAATATTCAAGTATGACACTAAGCATGATTATCATAGGCAATTTATTATAATCAAGAATAAATATTATCAACTCTGTTCACATTTAACACTTTATATCTTCGTCATATTTATAGCAATTAATCAACATAGGTGATTTAATCAAATAGTAACAATCAATCAACGGGAAGGATCAACTTCTTCCAATATTTTTAATAAATTTAAATCTCTGTCATTTCGATTGACAACTTACAATTCTAGGCCAGTAATCGGGCAAAATCATAGCAACTACGCAATAAATATCATCCACAAGCAATGCCGAGGGTCGAATGGTGCGGACCAACAATAATAAACTGCACAGTACCGAGGGTCGAACGACTCGAACCATAGATGCATCTATCTATTCCGCTCGCGAATCGATCATGCGACGCGGTTATACATACAAATAATAAGGCTAGCCTGCTCGCGAATCATACCTACGACTCGGGTACTCATATGTACACATATCCACATAATAAATCCGTATTTTTATCAAGAAAGTAGTTTTTCTCAGGAAAGTGGTAAAATTCTTCTTAGAGGAATATGAAATATAGCTTTTAAATCTTTGTTTTGAAACTCAGTTGCCAAGTTTAATGATATTCCATAATATAACTCTACCAGGTATACAATTATCCACGGAGGAAGCAATTTTCTTTCTAGATGATTGAGAAAATGAACTCTAGTCTTCTTTAGATATTCAATTACGGTTTCGATTATATTAGTAGTTTAATATTACAGGCAGGATCCAGGTACAACACGTAAGGTATGCTAGTGAGTCCTAGACTACCCGTACATGGCATAATAGCAGCTACGCACGGACTCCCGTCACCTCGTGCATACGTAGCCTCCGAAGATAATAGCACATACTTAATTAATTCACCTAGGGGGGACAATTCCCCCTCACAAAGTTAGAAAGGAGACTTACCTCGCTCCAGAATTCCATAACCGTCTTCCAAGCCCTTCCGACGACTCCAACGGATGCACATTTCCCCAAAACTATCAAAATAACGGCAAACAAATGAAAATATACTCTAATATTTGCAACAAATTCCAATTTATATAATTTCCCAACCCCGCTTAGTGAAATGACCAAAATGCCCTCGAGCCCACGTGCCCAGAATCCGAAATTTCTTGAAGATATGTTCTACCCATAGCTTTACTAGTTCAACTATACAATTTACTTCACATTCCATGCTCAAATTCGTGGCTAAAAATCCAAGTTACCATTTCTAGGTTTTCTTCAATATTTCCAAATATTTCCACAATTTTCATATATAATTCCATGCAATAACCTTGTATTTAACTTAGAAACATAAAGGAGTTACTTACCTATCATTGCATGAAGTAATCCTCTCTTTGAAGCCTCCCAAAATCGACCAAACCAAAAGAAAAATGGAATGAAATGACCGACAATCTCGGTTTTAAAACATTCTGTCCAGGTCATTTTTCGCACCTGCGATCAAACTCTCGCACCTGCGATTCCGCAGGTGCGACCAAACCTCTGCACCTGCGGCTTTCCTCAGCTCAAGACATCCTTGCACCTGCGCCCCATATCCCGCATTTGCGACTTCGGAGGTGCAGAAATACCATCGCACCTGCGCTCCCAGCCAGACCACCACTTCTTCGCACCTGTGGTGCCATAGCCGTACCTGCGGCCAAATCTTCGCAGGTCCGGTCACACAAGTCATATTCGACATTACGGACCTGCTCCAACTTCCAGAATCACATTCTGACCTCGATATCAAAATTTTCACTTACGGTCGGATTTCTCAAAAACCTTCAAATTTCTATCTTTAGCCAAATGACTTCAAAATGACCTACGGACATCCAAAATCATTTCCGACCGCGCTCCCAACTCCGAATCACCATAAAGAGATATTCCCAGACTCGGAATCCCAAACAGACATCAGCATCACTAAAATGCGCTTCAAGCCAAACTTAGGACATTTCTTCAAAAATGCTGAGTTCCACAATATGCATCGAAATGCTCCCAATTTATCCAAAACCCGAACCGGACATACGCCCAAGTCCAAAATTTTCATACGAACCTGCTGGAACCTTCAAATCCTTATTCGGAGGTCGTTTACTCAAAATTCCAATCTTAGCTGATTCTTCCAACTTAAAGCTTCTGAAATGAGAATTTTCTTTCCAAATCAACTCTAAACTTTCCGAAATTCAATTCCGACCACACCTACAAGTCATAATACTTAAAATGGAGCTTCTCACGACTTCGAACTGCTGAACGATGTGCTAGAGCTCAAAACGACTTATCGGGGGGTAGCACTGGACATTCCTAAGGTTGGGATGGTACAAATGAGGATGGGTTCTTGGTTTGTAGAAGGGACAACGTTTGGTGTAAAAAACCTTCATTTTTCTCCTTCTCCTTTGCTAACTCAGCTTTGAGAGCATCATGCTGACCTTCCACCTCAGTTAAATGAGAATTCAATCGAAGGATCTCCATATCCTTTAACTCGCTTTCCTGCACCAGATAACAGACCTTGTTGTTGAATGGTTGCTTCCGAGATGAACCGGGTTCATCTGCCGGGGAATTGACAGTATAATCACAAGACAACAGAGTGTCCTTCCAAAAGAAATCCTTAGTCGTAGCCATCTCAGCCTTCTTTGTAAGAACTCCAAATTGAGCAAGAACTGCAGTCAGAATAAAGCCATAAGGGATCGCATGGGCTTTGGTTCCATTCACCACTCTGTCCAAGAGCTGGATGATAAAAGCTGGTCAATTGATCTGCTTGCCTCTATACAAACACTCTATGAGGGTTAAATCCATGTAGTTAGTAGTGTGTCTTCGTTCTTATCTGGGCAGCAGGAATTTGATCACAAATTCAAAGAACAGCTTGTGCTCAGACTTCATCTCACTCTTGTACACAACCCTAGGTTCAATCTCCTTCTCATTGTCTCATAAGAATCTGGTGATATTGAGAGATGAGGCCATTCCATCTAAACAAGGCCATCTCTGCCTCGTGTAGTCTTCATAACCCTCAGCTGGAATATCTAGAATGACTCCCAGTTCTTGAGCATCAAATGAGACTTCAAATCCCTTGACCAATGAGGTGACCCTGCGTCCAATAACCGTGGCATTCCCCATGAACTCCACAGCTTCATTTCTGACCAGCCTGCCTTCTATGCGAAGGACCATCTCCTTTCAGCCCTGCGCTGCCAGAAAATCCAGTAAATACCTCATTCCAGGATCCTCCAAATCCTTCAACAACTTTCCCTTCAAGATTTTTCTCTTTCCAAACATGGCAACTCTGTCAGTAGACACTTCTCCAACTTCCTTCTCTTCCTCTCCACTCCATTCTGGATCATCATCCCTCTCAACAATCTGTACTTTCTTCACCTTTTTTATCTTTGACCTTGTCCTTGAAGCAGTACTCCTAGTGGTGATGGACATAGTAGCTGACTTCTTTGAAGAAGTCTTAGTCTTTTTGGGCTTGGGTTTCTTGATAACCACTGGAACATCATCCTCTTCATCGTCAACAATAGCTTCAACTGGCTCCCCTACCTTTGTTTTCCCCTTCTCTGCCTTCTTTCTTTTGCTCTCTTGTAGAGATTTTTCCAACTTCTCCTCCTCTTCTCGTACAGTACTTCTCGTAGCACGTACCCTAGGAACAGGTACACAAATAGAATCAACAGTCTTCCTTTTCTTTGAAGGAACTGAAGCTTTAGACTTTTTGGACTTTGGAGTCCTTCTCTTCTTGGGGTTGTATGAGTCCCCCAGCTTCTTCAATCTTTCAGCCAAAGTTTCTTCCCCAGAAGAAACATGTTCATCTATTTCCTTCATTAACTTCTCCAACCCAGCAGAAGCTTCCTCAACGTCAGTAGTTCCCCCTAAAACCATGACATCTTCTTCAAGATTTTGAAGAATGGGGCCACAAATTACAAGCGTGGTACCATCCTCCCCGGATCACCTCACATCTAGTTCTCCCTCGTTCTCAAAATTTTTCTCTTTCCCAAATTTTCTTTGCCTTCTTGGAACTTCCACATCCACCACAGACCCCACCAACACAAATTGTTTATCAGCAGAATTTAAATCAGAGGTAACTTCAGTATTACCTTTATCAGCACTGGATGAACCAGGTGCTTCGTCTTCATTGGCTGATTTGAATGAATCATTGGATGATTCTGGTTTGGAGCCTTCCTCAGCACGTAAATTCTTCTAAGAATTTTCCTCATGAACCAGAAGCCATAGATTTGCGTGCAAGAACCTTAACACGACGGGTTTTGGGGGCTGGGTTAGGGTTTGGTGTGGGTTCAGGGATTGTAGAGTGTTCTGGGGTTGATGATTTTTCAGTAGACTCAAAACTATAAACTGAGGGAGATTTTGAGTTGGATTCATAGTTTCCCCCATCATAATCTCTCTTTGGAGATGAGTCAGAAGAAGTTGGTGGAGGAGACGACATGATTTTGATTTTGTTAGAGAGAGAAGAAAATAAAAGGCAGTAGGGATTTTGAGTTGAGTAAGCTGAACAAGGTTCGACTGTTGCTTTATGCACAATGGGTAATGATGACCTATTTATAACTTGTGGCTGGGGAGATTACAACGAACGTGTATTAACCCAAGTAGGATACTACTCGATTAAGGAATGTCAGCGATTGGACATTGATTATACAGTTACTTTCCCCCTAAAACTAGGCTAATTAATTGAAACAGGACTTCTTGGAACTGGTTCATTATTTGGGTAAGTGGATAGAGTCCTGCTCATATATGACTGTACTTGAATTAATACATGTATGGATATGAGAGCATACCTTGTCAGTCATGTTAACCAGCATGGATGAACCAGGTTCATCATGTTAAAAATCATTATTTTGCCTCAATTCACAAAGATAGAGAAACATAATTAGTAACTAGGGAATCATATTAATACACGGCAGAAGAGTATGGAAATAAATACATACTAATGAGCAATGATTAATCTTATTAAGTACCTAATTAAAATTTTCTAGCCAAAAAAAAAATTCCCCTTTTAGTCTCAACTTTTCAGTTTTTTTGTTTTTTTTTGTTTGTCTATTATGTGTTCTTAATCATCTCTAATTCAAGCCTGTTTCTCTCATAATTCTCCCTACTCAATACTTTGGTAAATATATCAGCAATTTGATGATCAGTAGCACATAATTCGATTGAGATCATTCCCTTTTCATAGTTATCCCTCAGGAAATTGTGCCTAACATCTATGTGCTTAGTTCTCTTGTGATGAACCGGGTTCTTAGTCATACAAATTGCACTAGTGTTATTACAGTAAAAAGGAATGCATCCCACATCTATACCAAAGTCCAGGAGTTGTTGCTTGATGCATAGAAATTGGGCACGGCAAGAGGCTGCAGCCACATATTCAGCCTCAGCAGTAAACAAGGCTACTGAATTTTATTTCTTGGTGGCCCAAGAGACAATGCAAGAGCCCGAAAAGTGAGCCATGCCTGAAGTACTTTTCCTGTCAACCAGGAAACATGCATAATCAGCATCAGCATATTCTACAAGGTCAAAATTACTACCTTTAGGATACCAAAGGCACAGATCAGTGGTGCCCTTCAGATATCTTAAAATTCTTTTTACTGCAGTGAGGTGGGACTCCTTTGGATTGGCTGAAACCTAGCACATAGTCCCATACTGAACACAATATCATGTCTACTTGCAGTAAGATAGAGTAGAGACCCAATCATCCCTCTGTATGTCTTCTGATCAACGGATGAACCATGTTCATATACATCTAATTTTGTAGCTGTGGCTATTGGGGTATCTATATCCTTTGAATCCTCCATTTTGAATTTCTTGAGGAGTTCTTTCACATACTTATTTTGATGTATCATTGTTCCATGTGGAGTTTGTTTGATTTGCAAACCTAAGAAGAAGGTTAGCTCACCCAACATACTCATTTCAAACTCACTCCCCATTAATGTAGCAAATTCCTTGCTAACCTTTTCAGTAGTTGCCCCAAATATGATATCATCAACATATATTTGCACAATTAGAAGATCTTTTCCCTTTTCCTTTAGGAACAAAGTACTGTCTATCTTGCCTCGTTTGTACCCATGTTCTAGGAGGAATTTTGACAATCTCTCGTACCAAGCTCTAGGCGCTTGCTCATAGAGAGCCTTGTCAAGTTTATATACATGATCAGGTGACTCTTTGCTTTCAAAACCAGGAGGTTGTTTTACAAATACATCTTCCTTCAAATAGCCATTAAGAAAGGCACTCTTACATCCATCTGATGAAGAGTGAATTCCATGTGTGCAACAAATGCTATAAGAAGTTTGATTTCCTCCAATCTTGCCACAGGAACAAAGGTCTCATCATAGTCAATTTCCTCTTCTTTGTTGTATCCTTGAACAACCAGTCTAGCCTTATTTCTTGTAACAATTCCATCCTCATCGAGGTTGTTCCTGAAGACCCATTTGGTGCCCATTACTGATCTGTCTAGTGGCCTAAGTACCAAGTGCCATACTTGACTCCTCTCAAATTGATCCAGCTCTTCTTGCATGGCTGTTACCCAATCTGCATCTTGCAGGGCTTCAGCAATGTTCTTGTGTTCAATCAAGGATAGAAATGCATCAAACGCACACAGATTTTTCAAGGAGGATCTAGTTTTGATTCCAAATCTCAAGTCTGTTATGATGTTCGCAAGAGGGTGAGAACTCTGATATCTGTGTGGTTTGAGTACCAGTTGTTCACTTCTGGATTGTTCCATGTTGTCTTGTAGTTGTGGAACAGGATCAGGGTCAGTATTTCCATGTAGAATTCCCCCTGTCGAGTTGCGTGGAGTTGTTAAACCTGGTCCATCACCTGTTCCATCTGCCATAGGTGCTTCAATGTGGTCATTGCTCCTCACCAGTCCAAGCTCCTCATCTTCTGGTTCCTGTCTCTCAGATAAAGTGTTATTTTCATCAAAGACAATATGTACACTTTCTTCTACACACATAGTTATTTTATTGTATATTTTATAAGCTTTGCTATGTGTTGAATATCCCAAGAAAACTCCCTCATCACTTCTGGGATCAAATTTTCCTAGAGAATCTTTTCCATTATTATGCACATAACACTTGCATCCAAAATCCCTAAGATGGGATATGCTGGACTTTCTCCCTTTAAGTACTTCATAGGGAGTTTTCTCTACTAGAGGTCTGGTCATGCATCTATTAATAATGTAGCATGCATTGTTAATTGCTTCTACCCATAAGCTGTGAGGTAGTTTGCTTGATAGAAGCATGGTTCTTGCCATGTCTTCAAGAAATCTGTTTTTCCTTTCAACAACCCCATTTTGTTGTGGGGTTCTAGGAGCAGAAAAATTGTTATTGACACCATGTTCATCACAGAACTCAGCAAACTTGGTATTCTCAAACTCAGTACCACGGTCAGATCCTATTGATGCGAGTTGACGTCCCAATTGATTTTGAGCTTTCTTAACAAATGAGGTGAACATATCAAATGCTTCATCCTTAGATGACAGGAACAAGGTCCAAGTGAGCCTTGAAAAATCATTAACTAGCACCATCACATATCTCTTACCACCTCTACTTAAAGTTCTCATAGAACCGTATAGATCCATATGAACCAGTTCCAACGTCCTGCTGGTACTGACCATTTTCTTACTTTTGAAAGAGGACCTTACCTGCTTCCCCCTGGCACATGCCTCACAAACTTTGTCTTCCTTGAACTTAATGTTAGGAAGTCCTACCACTAAGTCCTTAGAGACTAGTTTTTTAAGCTGAGTTAGACTTGCATGACGAAGTCGTTTGTACCACAGGAGGGGATCACTGTCCAACATACTTAGATGAGTGAGTTCATTTTCAGACAGTGTGGACAAATCTATGACATAGATGTTATTCATTTTTTTCCCTGCAAAACAATCTTGTCATTAAGCAGGTTAATCATAAAACATTTTGTGGAAGTAAAAGCAACCAGGTTACCTCTGTCACATAGTTGTGATACACTGATCAGACTATATTTCAAGCCATCTATTAGATACACATGTTCAATAGATTGTGTATCATCCTTACCTACCTTACCAACCCCAATGATTTCACCTTTCTTTCTGTTTCCAACGGAGACATTTCCTCCTTTGAGACTTTCAAGTGAAAGGAATTGTTCCATGTTCCTAGTCATATGCTTTGAGCAGCCACTATCCAAGTACTCCTCTCACTTGAACCTACAAAAGGAATCAACGGTTAGTCTTAAGAACCCAAACTAGTTTGGGTCCTTTTCTACGAGAGAATGGATGACTCAATTTTTTCATGGCCCAATTTGGCAGCTAGTTTTTCCCTTTTACAAACTTCTCATTTTTCTTACTGGCCTGCTCTTTTGCAGTGCATTCATATTTGTAGTGTCCAGTGTTAACCACAATGGGTGCATATTTTATTCTCAAGAAGAGTGAGATACTTGTTTTTGGGATCCCACTTGGGCAATTGAGTTCCAAAGCCAATCCCTCTCCTGTTGCTACTATGATTCTCTTGAAGCCATATCAGGGCGTCAGAGGATTTATTCCATTTACAGGTTCGATCTAATTCATGTTTGACTTTGCCAAGATCTTCTTTAAGAGATCGTATCTTCTCATCCTTGGCATACATTTTATGTTTCAGTTTACCTAAGTCTTCTTCTAACATAGCATGAGAGTGATCAACTACCTTTTTACTGGATCCTAGTCTTAACTTTAAGTTTTCAGATTTTAGCTCTAGAATCTCAGTTTCGAGTGGATGAACCTGCTTCATCAAGATAATGTTTTTCTTTTCACATTAATTGACCCTTATTTCCAGGTCCATGCATTTTTATTTTAGCATGGAACACTCTTTAGATATTTGATCCTTCTCTTTGGTTGTGTCCTCAGAATCATCTATGAAATCAAGTAGCAACTCAGAGAGTTTCTCCTTAGATAAATAATTTATCTTAGTTTTAAGTTGTGAGATACTTACCTCTGGTTCTTCATAAGTATCCTCATCAGATTCTTTAATTGCCATGAGAGCCTGATCTTCTGTTTCCCCATCTTCTGATTCTTCATCTGAACTTTCCCCCCAAGCAGCAACCATAGCCTTTGTTGTGTTTGTCTTGGGTTGAACCTATTCCTTCCTCCTGTTCATTATCTCATATCTTTCCTTTTTCCACTCTACTTCCCACTGAGGACAGTTTTTAATGAGATGGTCAGTCTTACCACATTTATAGCATCTCTTATTAGCTGACCTTTCTGGTGCCTTTGCCTTGTTGAAGTTTCCTCCCATGGAGATGCCCTTCTTCCTCATGAGAAAGTTTCTAAATTCATTGGTTATCATGGACATATCATCCTCCTCCAGATCAGCTCCCTCACTGATCCTCAGTGCTAGACTTCTCTCTTTCTTTAGGGCATCTATCTTCATGGTTTGCCTTATGAGTTCATAAGCAGTGATGTTTCCAATCAACTCATCCAGTCTAAGGGTTGCCATATTTTTGGATTCCTGGATAGCAGTGATCTTTCTTTCCCAGAAGATAGGCAGAACCCTTGTCAAGATCTTCTCTACCTTGTCTTCTTCAAGTATGATTCTTCCAATAGACTTGAGTTCATTTGTCAAGGTTGTGAACCTTGTGTACATTTCCTGAATTGTCTCTCCTTCTTTCATAGTGATGTTTTCATACTAAGAGTATAGTAGTGTACCTCTAGACCTCTTCACTTGAGTTGGTCCTTCATGGGCTACTTGAAGAGTATCCCAGATTTCCTTGACGTGGTGCAGCTTTGGATTCTATTGTAGTCATCTGGTCCTAATCCACACACTAGCCACTTCTTTGCTTTGGCATTTTTCTTCTATTTCTTCAGATCTTCAGCCGTGCAGTCAGCCCTAGTCTTAGGTAAGTCTACACCTTCAGCAGTTTTCTTCATTATTGCAAGTGGTCCATCAGTAACTATGTCCCAGAGTTCATAGTCCTCTCCAATAAGGTGGTCCTTCATTCTATTCTTCCACCAAGAATAGTACTGGCCATTGAAGAGTGGTGGCCTTGTAGTTGATTGACCTTCCCAGTTCCCAGGTGGTGCACTCATCTTGATCTTTTCCAAGGTGTTAGCCTTTTCAAGGATAAGCTGCTCTGATACCAATTGATGTTTTAGACGTCAATACTACACAATATTATAAGTTAATTGTGCAGTACCCAATTTTCGAGTGTTGTCTAATAAGAAGAACCTGGTTCTTCTTTGTGTACTACTTACTACTATTTGCGGAATAATGAAGCAGTAAAGTAACGACACAAATATTTTACGTGAAAAACACCTGGCTTAAAAGGTGAAAAACCACGACCTACTCCTCAGTAGGATTTTCTCAAACACTTCACTAAAAAATCTGAGCCAAACGAACTTACAAAATAAACTCTTTTGTAATCCTAGGACTAACTCTAATCCTCTTTGTATCAACTAGCCTCAAGCTAATTTTTACAGACTTCAAGCTAACTCTAACTTGAACAGTGTGTACCTATTACAATTGCTTCTATGAAAGCTGAAAAGATACAATGTTAAAACTCCTACTACAACCAACTAGACTCAATGATAAACAAATGGAACTCAAAGATACAATGCTTTCATAACTTGATTCAATTTAGTCTTTGTGCGTCTTTGTGTGTCGTGAATTTCAGCAGTAATACTTTGAGTATTTATAGAGTTAGTTGTTGAGCTTGTCTTCCAATTCCAGTTCAACTATACCTAGGTAAACCAATTCGAACCAAACTCAACTTCCTTCCTTTATTTATGTCCTAGCTGAATTCAACTTCTGTCATCTTCATCAGTTTGCAATCTTTTCGTATTAGGAGACATCCTCTTAGTTCTTTGATACTCAGTAACCACTGATATCTCCTATGCTTGTATGATTCTTGTGCCAACTGCTCCGTTCAGGTGTGTATGCTTTGATGGACCTGGTTCAACTTGTCAACATTTGTCAATCTTCAAAACCCATTGAGTGACATGGGCCAACACAATTACAATTTCGATTATATTAGCCATCTAATATTATAGACAAGATCACAGGTACAACAGGTAAGGCATGCTAGTATGTCCTAGGCTATCCGAAAATGGAATAATAGTAGCTATGCACGAACTCCCGTCACCTCATGCGTACGTAGTCCCCGCAGATAGTAACACATACTTAATTAATTCACCTGGGGGGGGGGGGATTCCCCCTCACAAAGTTAGAAAGGAGACTTACCTCGCTCCGAAATTCCATAATCGGCTTCTGAGCCCTCCCGACGACTCCATGGATGCACAATGCCCCAAAACTATCCAAACAACGACACACCAATGAAAATATACTCTAATATTTGCAAAAATTCAAAATTATATAATTTTCCAACCCCTCTCAGTGAATTGACCAAAATGCCCTCAGGCCCACGTGCCGGAAATCCAAAATTTCTCGAAGATATATTCTACCCGAAGCTTTACTAGTTCAAATATACAATTTACTCTAAATTCCATGCTCAAATTCGTGGTTAAAATCCAAATCCAAATTTCTAGGTTTTCTTCAAGATTTCCCAATTTTCCTACAAGTTCTCATGTATAATTCAATGTAATAACCTTGTATATAACATAGAAACATGAAGTAATTACTTACCTAACATTTCATGAAGAAAATTCTCCTTTGAAGCATCCCAAAATCTCCCATGCCAAGATGAAATAGTGAGGAAATAGCCAAATATAACGATTATAACACATTCGCCCAGGCCATTTTTCGCACTTGCGATCAAACTCTCGCACCTGCGAATCCGCATGTGTGCCCAAAATTCCGCACCTGCGGTTCTCCTCAGCTAAAGCTAACTTCGCACCTGCGCTCAATGTCAGCAGTTGCGGCTTCTCAGGTGCGGAAACTCCCTCGCACCTGCGCTCCCTGCCAAACCAGGAAACTTTCGCACTACGGCATCCAAGCCGCACCTGCGACCCAAGCCTCACAGGTGCGGTCACACCAGATGACAGTAACCTGAGCCTTCTTCAAACTCCAAACTTGACCCGTTAATCACTCGGAATCCACCCGAGGCCCCCCAGGACCCCGTCAAACTACACCAACCTGTTCCAAAACATAGTTCGGACTTGCTCGAGGCCTCAGATCACATCAAACAACATCGAAACCATGAATCGCACCCAAATCCCAACTTTATGAACTTAGAAATTTCCAATTTCTACATCCGATGCCGAAACCTATCAAATCACGTCCGATTGACCCAAAATTTTGTACACAAGTCATATTTGACATTTCGGGCCTGCTCCAACTTTCGGAAACGTATTCTGAATCCGATATCAAAATTCCCACTGCCGGTCGGATTTCTCTAAAACCTTCAAATTTCTATCTTTAGCCAAATGACTTCTACATGACTTACGGACATCTGAATTCACTTCTGATCGCGCTCCCAACTCCAGAATCACCATAAGAAGCTATTCCCAGAATCGAAATCCCAAACAGACATCAATATCACTGAAATGCACTTTAAGCCACACTTAGGAAATTCCTTCAAAAATGCTGACTTCCACAATATACGCTGAAATGCTCCCGGGTTATCCAAAACCCAATCCGGACATACGCCCAAGTCCGAAATCATCATACGAACCTGCAGGAACCTTTAAATCCTGATTCTGAGGCCGTTTACTGAAAATTCCAATCTTAGTCTATTTCTCCAACTTAAGGCTTCTGAAATGAGCATTTTCCTTCCAAATCAACTCTAAACTTCCTGAAATTTAATTCATACAAGTCATAATAATTGAAATGGAGTTGTTCACGACTTCAAACCATTGAACGACCTGCTAGAGCTCAAAATGACCGGTCAGGTCGTTACATTCTCCCCCACTTAAACAGACGTCCGTCCTCGAACGTGCTAAGAACTGCTCTGGAGTTATCTGAAATCAGTGTTTAACACCTCGAGCACCTGCCGGTGCTACCACAACCCAGTTGAGTACATTAGCTTGATCAAATTTGAAGATTTCTTCTTTAATCCATATAATAAGCTCAGATGCCAGTTTCAACACTTGAAATTTCTCCGCCAGGCCTAGTTCTAATATATAAACACCGTATCAACTACAACACGATATACCAGAACATGACTGCATACCTTTGCTGAATAAGCACCATGCACCGCATAATTCACTATCTGACCACAACGACACTCCCTGAACCTTAATAGAACAAATTCCATGAATCTGATGCTCCCAAGGCACCTTATGACATATACATACATCCCGCTATGATGCTGGCGATACCACTACAACGGAGGAGACGAGTAGAAATTCATAACCAACTGCAAAGTTATCACATCATTGAATATCTCATCATGACTAGAATTATCACCTCATTATGAACCAACCGTTGGTAATTTTCCTTCAATGTATTTCACATAATCTTAACGCGCTGATCCCTGATCCAATAATCTCGTCTCACCCAGTATGAACTGCTCAGACAACAAATCTCCCCAACATGACCAATAGTCTCAGATGATACCACAACGCGCCAATAGGCCATAACTCGAACATGATACATAAAGAAATGACTCAGGAAAAGACTACTTGACACACGCAACTTATACGAACTCTTCTCAGAAAATAGAAATTAAAACACAAGGAAAAAAAAATAAATATAGGAACCTTACTCATCATTACATTGTTGCAGCATGCAACCCGATCCAAATAACATGCCCGTGGCAGCGTTCCATTCAATCCCATCATAAAAATTCACATAAGGAAATATACACGGAGTTGAATTGCTCATTATTACACATTACCGAATATCGGTCACAAGCATGCTAAGTGCATAATACCATCCTGGGGAGACTGATAAAGCCATATGTTTACAAAACTCAAGCACAACTGAGGTGCGATATATATATATATGTATACTCTGGATCTCAAGAGGTGTCCTGCTCACATAGCATCATCACTACGCGGGGATCTCAACACATAAGAAATTATCAAGCCGTTTCACAACTCACACGGCACAATCATATTATCACATGAATTTGACGAAGACGGAACAACACCTGATATCCCAACACCCCTCCTTGAGGAGCGCTATACTAAAATGAACACATCTGACTCGCATGAAGCCCATAACAATGTTTAAATTCATCCACAAACATCGAGTCTACCTTTCTCGCACCAAACTAGGCTAATAGTTTTACCTGGGTCCATATTAACCCACTTCCTCTCATGATACGCAAGAACAACCATTGTAGCCGGGACAAACACCCCATCCACAACCAAATGAACTGAACACCTTCCAGGCATAAACTCTCAAAAAAGCAATATTGCACTTCTTTATACTCAGTCCAAATGTTCAATCCATCAAGTAACTCCATGTCACACTTGTACAATCTTCTCATGGTTACACTCCCACGACCTTCCACACCAAGTAACAAGTCAGCACATCCGCATCACCGACCACACTAATACTGCACAACAAATCAAGAACCCACGACCAGGGTACAAAGCCCCTTTCACCGAATATCGATCTCAGGTGACACTGAAGATAACACCAGCTTACTCTGGACTCACAAATCAGTTTTTCTTTCTCATCCGAGCTCATGACATCCTCGCTAACACCGAACCGCAATCTCGATTCTTACTCCCAGTTATATACTGCTCACCGCACCTCACGTGCCAATATGAGATAGCGCGAGAATTTCATCACAACTTCTGAACCACCAATAGGGTGAGCACTTCATCACATATAACCCTTTTATTTAACTCAGTTCAAGAGAACCATCACAACACTCGAGTGAATTCTCACAATCACCCAACATGCAAATCCTTAAGTAGCGGTCTATACCACCACAAACCTTTCGGGATCCGCCTACACCTGACAAGCCATAATACTTGAATGCTTCCAAATAAAATCTATTTCGACGGCTGACATGCCTCGCATACATCGGCACAAACCACATGCATAACTTAATCACATCTAAAGAACTGATCACTGCCGTAAATGTGCCATTTCAACCATGGCTAATCAATCTATCTTCTTTTAATCATCTTCAATTGCCTCAGGAATAGTAGTAACTTCCTCCAAATCGTAGCAACTCAATCCTCACTCATCCCTAGTGGCCTTAATTCACGAGATCGTGCTGCCTAAATCCTACAACTCATCTCATACCCTCCTGATAATCTTTTTACAATCCGGAGTTTATTTCTCTCACTCCTCCAATACTATCCTGCATGCTCAAAATAACATAGAACCCCAACCATCTTCCTTTTTCTTAGAAATCACTCTGCAAAAGCTCGATTCTCGATCATACTGCTGCCTAAAATCCCTAAATGTCGCATTCTTAACTTTTGAATTCACTAGGACCGCTACTGAGAGTCACCCACTCTGACTGGCCCCGATTACAATCACCCCAAGGATCTTCTTGCACACGAACACCCTTTTCAATGAAGCACGGGACTGAGTCACTACCCTTACAATTCGCCTATGCATTAAGCAAAATTCTGAATCTTCCAAAGCCTAACCATGGTCTCATAGGACCAACCTTTGCACATATTTATCAAATCCCATGCAAAATTACCATCCTACTCCTTTCCCTTAGTTGTACCAACTTGCCAATATGCCGACAACTCGCAACCCCATGAGAACACAATCCTACAGCCCAACTGCAGCTGGTGGGACTCCCACCCTGCTGAGATCCATTCCCCTTTGTTAACATGAACCCTGCACAACCTATCCGTCCAATTCTTCCAAATTCTCTTGCTAGCACTCGCTAATTACTCAAATTCTCTAGCATCATTCACATATCCCGCCTCCTACCGAACATCCACTGGAATCCCTCTCGGAAAATTTCCAACCATGCAACTGCTAACCTATTCACCGGAGATAACCCACCTATGTAATTCACCAGTTGACACATTCCAACGTCGTCGTACTGCAATATCTCTACGACATCAATACTCCATCCTAAGCCCCTTCTCATTTACCAACCTTACTAGTCCGCCCACTCCCCATGGACATCTACTGAATGCGCTACAATACCTTCTAATTCACTACTATGCTGCCACTCCTCCACTTGGTCAAACTCCCCCTTATGCGACTGCTCGACTTTCGCCTGTTACACCTAGCCTCCTAGAAATGGAGCCACCGCCTAGCCTCAATTTAGTATCATTATCTTCCAACTGTATTCTTCAATACTCCTTCACCATACCCTGGGCCCCATGCACCCGAAGAAACCATGGCACTGACGAACTTAACACATTCCATTAGATCAAGGACGACGATAACACGCCACAGGTGAATAATCCACCTTACTTGAAACACCAAGTCTTACTACTTTATGAATCCAAAACCTGGCCATCTATAGACAATTTCCTTCCTTCTGCTGGAATCTAAATACTGAAATCTCAAAATCACACTCTGAGAAGACCTCCCTTCAAGCCATTCATCACCCCCAGCCTATGGGAAAACATTCTATCATCATATCGACATCGCGCGATAACTAATCATAAACATCATCACGACCTGAGCGTAGCCTCAAATTTCTAAGAAACACAACAACCGAGCTGAAACAACATAATATTCTTCTGCAGGGCAACAACAACAGTCCCATCCAACTACACGTGGGAAACACCTCGCACCATATAAATTCCTCAAGTTCCTGATTCATAGTAAGCGCTCTGCGACGCGTAAGATTGAGTAGGAATAAGCATATGCATAAGCCTCAAAGGAATTGAATTGCATGATGAGAAATCATGAAGGGAAGTACTCCTAACAACCCTGTAGCCTCTCGAAGATAAGTACAGACATCTCCGTACCGATCCGCAAGACTCTACTAGACTTACTCATGACTCGTGAGACCTAAGGGAACCTAGTGCTCTAATACCATTTTATCACGACCCAAAATCTACTAAGATCGTGATGGCGCCGGACACCACCGTCAAGCAAGCCAATCATTAATTAGTTGAAATAAATTCCTGTTTTAACATTTATAAAAAAGAAACATTACCTTTCACTTTATTACATAGTAACTAAATAAAAATCCGTTAAGTAAATACAATGGTTTAAATATTCCATTTCAGCAAAATATATCCCAACACTTCCCAGAACCCGGTGTCACAAGTACATGAGCAACTTTTAAGAATTTATACAATCATCACAAAGCATGTCCGAAATACAAATTGGACCAGGAATTTAAAATGAAAATAAATACAGTATGAGGGAGACTCTGTCAGCTGCGGATCGCCTCCGGATGATGCAGCTCGCCTAGTCTCCAAACCCGCCACATCGCTATGAAAGTGCCTCTGCAATAAAAATGCACAGCAAGTGTAGCATGAGTACAAAAACAACGTGTACTCAGTAAGTCGCCCGCCTAACCTCTGAGAGGTAGTGACGAGAGGTCGAATTAGACACTCACTAAGGTCCAACAAATTAATTTAACAGAATATGATGAACACGATAGGCATGTTAAGGTAATAAAGCAGCAAATATATAAGGCACTTGTTGACCCATGTCACTGCATAGTTTTGAATATTGACAAATGGTTGACCAGTTGAACCAGGTCCATCAGAGCACACATCTTGAATTGAATAGCTGGCACATGAACCGTATATGCGTAGGAGATATTTGTGAATGTGAAATATCAGTGAACCAAGAGATTGTCTCGTAATGCGAAAAGGCTGCAAACTGATGAGAAGATTGAAGTCGAATTCAGCAAGGAAAGTAACAAAAGAAAGGAAGTTGAGTTTGATACAAATTTGTTCACCCAGGTAGAGTTAGACTAGAACTGGACGACAAGCTCAAATGACTCTATAAATACTTGATGTATTTCTGCTGGAATTCAACACGCACAAAAGCTGAAGTGAATCAAAGTCTGAAAGCAAAGTTCCCAGAGTTATTTTGCTAGCAGAATCATTGTGTGATTAAAAGGCTACAGTTCAACTAGAAGAACTAGTTCCATAGAAGCAATTGTAATAGGTACGCATTGTTCAAGTTAGAGTTAACTTGAGGCTTGTAGAAATTAGCTAGGGGCTAGTTACTACAAAGGGATTAGAGTTAGTCCTAAGATTACAAAAGAGTTTATTTTGTAAGTCCGTTTGGCTAAGAGTTTTTAGTGAAGTGTTTGAGCAAATCCTACTGGGGAGTAGGTCGTGGTTTTTTCACCTTTTGAGCCAGGTGTTTTCCACGTAAAAATATCTGTGTTTTTACTTTACTGATTTTAATATTCTGGAACAGTAGAAGTAAGTACATCAAGAAGAACCAGGTTCTTCCATTGAGACAACACTCAAAAAACTGGGTACCTCACAATTAACTTGTATAATTGTGTGGTATTGACGTCTAAAACATCAATTGGAATCAGAGCAGGTTATCCTTGAAAGGCTAACACCTTGGAGAAGATTAAGATGAGTGCACCACCTGGAAATTGGGAAGGTCAATCAACTGCAAGGCCACCACTCTTCAGTGGCCAGTATTACTCTTGGTGGAAAAACATGACGAAGGACCACCTGATTGGAGAAGACAATGAACTCTGGGACATAGTCACTGATGGTCCTCTAGCTATCATGATGAAGACTGTTGAAGGTATAGATATACCAAAGACTAGAGCTGATTGCACTGCTGAGGATCTAAAGAAATTGGAGAAAAATACAAAGGCCAAAAAATGGCTAGTGTGTGGACTAGGTCCGGACGAGTACAGCAGAATCCAAAGTTGCACCACTGCCAAAGAGATTTGAGATACCTTGCAAGTAACCCATGAAGGAACACCTCAGGTAAAAATATCAAGAGGTACTCTACTATACTCTTAGTATGAAAACTTCACTATGAAAGAAGGAGAGACTATCCAAGATATGTACACAAGGTTCACAACCTTGACTAATGAACTGAAGTCTCTTGGAAGAGTCATTCTTGAAGAAGACAGGGTTGAGAAAATCCTAAGAAGGGTCTTGCCTATTTCCTGGGAAAGCAAAATCACTGCTATCTAGGAATCCAAAAATATGGCAACCCTGAGATTAGATGAGCTGATTGGAAACCTTACTGCCTATGAACTGATAGGGAAAACAATGAAGACGGATAGTCCAAAGAAAGAGAGGATTCTAGCACTAAGAATCACTGAGGGAGCAGATCTGGAGGATGATGAGATGGCCATGATCACCAAAGAATTCAGAAACTTTCTTAGGAGGAAGAAGGGCATCTCTAGAGGAGGAAACTACAACAAAGCAAAAGCCCAGAAAGGCCAACCAACGAGGGATTTTATAAATGTGGTAAGACTGGCCATCTCATAAAAAACTGTCCTCAGTAGGAAGTAGAATGGAAAAAAAGGAGATATATGAAAGAAGGAACAAGAAGAAGGAACATGGCCAACCCAAGAAAACCACAACAAAGGCTATGGTTGCTTCTTGGGGGGAAAGTTCAGATGAGCAATCAGAAGATGGGGAGACTGAAGATCAGGTGCTCATGGAAATTGGAGAATTTGATGAGGAATAACATGAAGAACCAGAGGTTCAAGTGAGAGGAGGAAGCCAAATTTGGTATTTGGATAGTGGTTGCTTAAAGAATAAGACTAGGAACATGGAACAGTTCCTTTCACTTGAAAGTCTCAAAGGTGGAAACGTCTCCTTTGGAAACGGAAATAAAGGTGAAATCATTGTGGTTGGTAAGGTAGGTAAGGATGACACACGATCCATTGAACATGTGTATCTAATAGATGGCTTGAAATATAGCTTGATCAGTGTATCACAACTGTGTGACAGAGGAAACCTGGTCGTTTTTACTTCCACAAAATGTGTTGTGATTAACCTGCTTACTAACAAGATTGTTTTGCAAGGAAAAAGAATGAATAACATCTATGTCATAGGCTTGTCCACACTGTCTAAAAAGGAACTCACTTGCCTAAGTGTGTTGGATAGTGATCCCTTCCTGGGGCACAAACGACTTGGTCATGCGAGTCTAACTCAGCTTAACAAACTAGTCTCTAAGGAATTAGTGGTAGGACTTCCTAACATTAAGTTGAAGGAGGAAAAAGTTTGTGTGGCATGTGCCAGGGGGAAGCTGGTAAGGTCCTCTTTCAAAAGTAAGAAAATAGTCAGTACCACCGGGACGTTGGAACTGGTTCATATGGATCTACGTGGTCCTGTGAGAACTCTGAGTAGAGGTGGTAAGAGATATGTGATGGTTCTAGTTGGTGATTATTGAAGGTTCACTTGAACCTTATTCCTGGCATCTAAGGATGAAGCACTTGATATGTTCACCTCATTTGTCAAGAAAACTCAAAATCAATTAGGACATCAACTAGCATCAAAAAGATCTGACCATGGTACTGAATTTTAGAATGCTAAGTGTGCTGAGTTCTGTGATTAACATGGTGTTAATCATAACTTTTCTACTCCTAGAACCCCACAGCAAAATAGGGTTGTTGAAAGATAAAACAGAACTCTTGAAGACATGGCAAGAACCATGCTTCTATCTAGCAAACTACTTCACAGCTTCTGAGCTGAAGCAATAAACACTGGTTGTTACATAATCAATAAATGCATGACCAAACCTCTGGTAGAGAAAACTCCCTATGAATTAATTAAAGGATAAAGCCCAACATATCCCACTTTAGGGCTTTTGGATGCATGTATTTTGTGCATAATAATGGCAAAGATTCCCTATGAAAATTTGATCCCTGAAGTGATGAGGGAGTATTCTTGGGATATTCATCACATAGCAAAGCTTATAAAGTGTATAATAAAAGAACTATGTGTGTAGAAGAAAGTATACGTGTTGTCTTTGATGAAACTAACATTCTTGCTGATAGAGAGGAACCTGAAGATGAGGAGCTTGGACTGATAAGAAGTAGTGATCACCTTGAAGCAAGCATGGAAGGTGGATCAGGTGATGGACAAGGTTCAACCAACCCAAGCATCATGACAGGGGGAATTCAATATATGCAACCTGGCCCTGATCCTGCTCCACAGCAACAAGACACCATGGAATCGTCTAGGAATGAAAAAATAGTACTTAAATCACATAGATATCATAGTTCTAACCCTCTTGAGAACATCACAACAGATTTGGCATCTGGAATCAAAACAAGATCATCCTTGAAAAATCTGTGTGTGTTTGATGCCTTTCTATCCATAATCGAATCAAAAAACATTGGGAAAGCCCTACAAGATGCTGACTGGGTAAATTCCATGCAAGAAGAGCTGAATCAGTTTGAAAGAAGTCATGTATGACACTTGGTACCCAGGCCACTAGACAGATCAGTGATTGGCACCAAGTGGGTCTTTAGGAACAAGCTCGATGAGGATGGAACTGTTACAATGAATAAGGCAAGATTAGTTGTTCAAGGGTATAGTCAAGAAGAAGGAATTGACTATGATGATACTTTTTCCCAATCATACTTCTTATAGCATTTGCTGCACACATGGAATTCACTTTTCATCAGATGGATGTTAAAAGTGCCTTTCTCAATGGCTATCTGAAGGAAGATGTATTTGTCAAGCAGCCTCCAGGTTTTCAAATCAAGGAGTCACCTGACAATGTATACAAACTCGACAAGGCTCTATATGGTCTCAAACAAGCACCAAGAGCATGGTACAAACGNTTTGAAAGCAAGGAGTCACCTGACCACGTATACAAACTCGACAAGGCTCTATATGGTCTCAAACAAGCACCAAGAGCATGGTACAAACGATTATCAAAATCCCCGCTAGAACATAGGTACAAACGAAGCAAAATTGATAGTACCTTGTTCTTAAGGGAAAAGGGTAAGGATCTCCTGGTTGTGCAAATATATGTGGATGATATTATATTTGGGGAGACCTCTGAAAAATTGAGCAAGGAATTTGCTATGCTAATGGGAAGTGAGTTTGAGATAAGTATGATGGGTGAGCTAAAAATTTTCTTAGGCTTGCAAATTAAGCAAAACCCAAATGGAACAATGATCCACCAACAAAAGTATGTGAAAGAATTGCTCAAGAAGTTTAAAATGGAAGACTCAAAAGAAATAGACACTCCCATAGCCACAACCACAAAATTGGATGTGGATGAACCTGGTTCATCTGTTGATCAGAAGCTATACAGAGGGATGATTCGGTCTCTATTATATCTCACTGCTAGTAGACCTGATATTGTGTTCAGCGTGGGATTGTGAGCTAGGTTTCAGGCAAATCCAAAGGAGTCCCACCACACTGCAGTAAAGAGAATTTTGAAATATTTGAAAGGCACTACTGATTTGTGCCTTTGGTATCCTAAAGGTAGTAATTTTGACCTTGTAGAATATGTTGATGCTGATTATGCAGGATTCCTGGTTGATAGGAAAAGTACTTCAGGTATGGCTCACTTTCTGGGTTCTTGCCTTGTGTCGTGGGCTACCAAGAAACAGAATTCAGTAGCCCTGTCTACTGCTGAGGCTGAATATGTGGTTGCAGCCTCATGTTGTGCCCAGTTGCTATGGATCAAGCAATAACTCATGTATTTTGGTATTGATGTTTGATGCATTCCTATTTTCTGTGATAACACTAGTGCTATTACTATGACGAAGAACCTGGTTCATTACAAAAGGACTAAGCACATAGATGTTAGGAACCATTTCCTAAGGGATAACTATGAAAAAGGAATGATCTCAATCAAATTTTGTGCTACTGATCATCAAATTGCTGATATATACACTAAAGCACTTAGTAGGGAGCATTTTGAGAGAAACAGGCTGGAATTAGGGATGATTAAGATCACCTGATTGAAAAAAAAACTGGAAAAAAAATGAAAAATTTTTTTTGGCTAGAAAATTTTAATTAGGTACTTAATCGGATTAATAATTTCTCAGCATCATGTCTTTATTGCCATACTTTTGTGCCATGTATTAATATGATTCACTGGATGCTAATGATGTTTATCAATCTTTGTAAATTGAGGAAATATAAAGATTTATTACAGCATGAACCTGGTTCATCCATACTAATTCATCTGACTGACGAGGTAGATACTCTTCTCCATATATTAATTCAATTACAGTCATACATGACCATGATTCTTTCCATAATTGGTTCAAATTCAAATACTTCGTAAACACCCAAATTGAACCAGTTTCAAGAATTCCAGTCTTCACTTAATTAGCCTAGTTTTAGGGGGAAATTAAATGTCTAATAAAGTCAGTCCTTCGGCGATTAGACTCCTACTTGAGTACACATTCTTCATGTTGAAATCTCCCTAGAAATATCTTATAAAAGGTAATCATTACTCTTCTCTTCATAAAGAAACCTTCAAACCAAGTTCAACTCATTCTACACAAACCAAACAATTGATTACTCGCCTTTTCTTCCCAACAATACATAATCATGTCTTCAGCACCACCAGCTTCTTCTTCTAATTCATCACCTTATCGTGATTACGATGGAGGAAATTCTGAATCTATCTCCAATTCTCCATCTGTATACAACTCTCAATCACCAGAAATTTCTTCAACCCCTGAAAATACACCCATTCCATAACCCACACCAAACCCTACTCTTGCCCCAAAGAATCGTCGTGTCAAAGTTCTTGCCCGGAAATCTGTTGCTTCTGGGACTAGGGAAAAATTCTTGGAGGATCTTATTAAAGCGGACAAAGGTACTAAGTTCTTGCCAATGAGGAAGACGCACCTGGTTCAACCAGTTCTGAAAAGAAAAATCTTGAAATCAATTCTGAATTTACTTCTGCTGATAAAAGATTCGTGTTGGTTGGGTCTGTTATTGATGTTGAAATACCTGAAAGGCATAGGGGTGGTAGAAAAGAGAGAATTCTTGAGAGAGAGGGTAAAGAAGTTGTGAGGGGATCTTGGGAGGATGGTACCACGCTGATTATTTGTGGTCCCATTCCTGAAACTGTTGGAGAAAACGTCACAGATTTAGGGGGAAGCATCGTTGAGGAGGTTGTAGTAGGTCTTACGAGTCTGAACAAAGGAACAGATGAACCTGGTTCAGCTGGGAAAGAAACATTGGCTGAAAGGCTGAAGAAACTGGGGGATTCCTATAACCCCAAGAAAATAAGGACTCAGAAGCCCAAGAAGGCAACTCACCCAGTTCCTTCAAAGAAAAGAAATTTTTTTGAAGTTGTTGATGTTCCTGCTCCCAAAGTAAGAGCTACTCGTAGCAGTGTGAGAGATGAAGAAGAGAAATCGGAAAAGGCTCTGAAAGAGAGCAAGAAGAAGAGGGCAGCAATAGGAAAATCAAAAGTTAGAGAGCCTGTTGAGGCTATTGAGATTGAAGAGACGACGTTTGACCTGGTCCAACAGGAGGAGAAGACTGCTCCAGGTGTGGCTGAGACACCAAAACCCACAAAGTCTAAGTCTTCTTCAAAGAAGTCAACTATAATGTTTGTCACACCAACAAGTTCTGTTAAGAGGACCAGGGCCAAGCCAAAGAAAATGAAAATTGTTGAGAAAGAGGATGATGATGTAGATTTGAGTGGAGAGGAGGAGAAGGAAATGGGAGAGGTGACTGAAAGAGTTACCATGTTTGGAAAGAGAACAATACCGAAGGGTAAGCTGGTGAAGGATCTAGAGGGTCCTGGAATGTAATATTATCTGGAAACTCTGGAGGTGTAGGGCTGGAAGGACATGGTCCTTCGCATGGAAGGTAGGCTGGCAAGGGCTGAGTTGGTAGAACTCATGGGAAATGCCATTGTCAAGGAAGGCAGGGTCACCTCCATGGTCAAAGGAATTTAAGTTTCCTTTGACGCTAAAGAACTGGTTGTTATTCTGAACATACCAGCTGAGGGATATGAGGACTGCACAAGGCAAAGATGGCCTTGTCTAGATGGTATGGCATCAGCAATCACCATCACCAGATTCTTCAGTGATAGCGAGAAGGAGATTGAACCACAGGCCGGGTTACAAGAGTGAAATAAAGCCAGAGCAAGAGCAACTCTTCGAGTTCGTCATTGTTGATACCCAATTGTTCCTCAAATTATTTTCAAACTTGCATATAAGCCCTCAAAATTACTCTTTGTAATAATGAGTGTTTTTCCCTATTTTTCCATATTTTTATTAAATTAATTTTTTTTTGTTTTTATTTTAATATTTCATAAATTATGCTAGAAATAATTTTAAAATATTTCCCTGCTTAGTATGATATTTATAATCAATTTTTTTATCTAGTGAAACTCAATTATTTCATAAATTAGCCAATTGGGTCTTATTTAATTTCAATTACAACAATTTTACAATTATGGCCCAATTGGACATTTTCACACTATTTCAATTCAAAATTTATGCATTTTTGCACTTAATATTAGTTAATTACTGTGATTTTACTTATATTAACATAAAATCATTTTAATATAATTATTGGTTATTTTAATTAATTAATTATCAATTTTATTGGGTATTTAACATCTAGCCACATTTATATTAATTTTAGCCACATTTTAACCCAATCTTTAGACCCAATTACACAACCCATCTGATTTCATTAACCCAATTGACCCAACCAAGTCTTCAAATTATAACCGGCCCAACCCCATGCGTGATCTGAGCCGTTGATCATATGAGATCAACGGTTCAGATCTGACTTGCTTTAATTAATTCAAACGACCACTCACCAACCCCCTCATTTTCCCAGACCCCTTCATCTCTCTATCTCTCGTCTCTCTCTCTCTCTCTTGTCTCTAGAGACTTCTTTCTCTTCGTCTCCTATGGAACTCCACTGCCTTCCTCCGGCCATCTCCGACCACCATCCTTTCGACTACAAGCCTCCATGATGTCTCCTCCATCTAGCTCACTTCATCTGTAAAGCTCTGGAAGGTCTGGGCAATACCGACTTGCACCTGGGGCTCCTACTTTGGTTGTTCCCGGCCTCTCTGGTAGGGTTTTGACACGGCCACGCCATATCCACCACGATCTTTGAGTTTCACGGCAGGTTCTCCAGTTATCTCTAGTTCTCTTATGAAACCCTAATTTTTTCCTAAACCTCTCAGATCAATGGTACTTTTAATCGATTCAAGCCTGTTTCTTTATGTTTTACATTATTCTCGACTCAGAATCTTCGATTTTCAAACGTTTTTACTTCCTTTTTAAAACTAGGGTTTCGCAAAACCCTTTTATGCATGTTTAAAGGTAAGTTTTTCTTTGTGTTTGAGTTGATTCTTTGCATATCTCGACTGATTCTGTACTCTTGTTTCTTTTTAAACTTTCATACGTCGAAAACCCTAACTGTTAGGATTTTTTCTGCCTGCGTTCTTCGTATTGACCTGATTATTTGATTTCTATTATGACTCTGTGATTGTTATATTTCGAACAAGCTTGCTAAGGCCTAACCTACTTGTGTTACATGTATGTGATTGCTTATTTGGACATGTGCATCTCTAAATGTGTCCGTTCCTATGACTATTAGCTTCTCTATATATGTGTTGAAATATAGAGCATGAATCTCTCTTGATTAACTCTGATTTCCTTATTGAATGATCTGATTAAGAATATGTCTTTCAAAGCCCTAGAACTCTGCCTGTTTGTTTAAACTGATTGATTAACTTACCTTCTTTATTAATACGCTCTATTTACTGAACTATTTCATTAATTATGGCTTTCTGAATCTAGTCTTAATTGGTTTCTCTATACTTAATAAACTTTGACTCCTTCCTTATTAGTCATATACTGATTTTGTATGTTACTAGGTCTTACCGTGTGAATTTTGAAACCCCTTACCATAAGGGAACAAATTTTTTGATTTCATGGTTAATTGATTCCGTGTTCCTTGATTACCACGCTACTTTGATTCTTTTCTTACTTAGTCTCGTACTGACTTCTATTTACCTTATGTGGCTATATGTCTTTACCATTTCTGAGTTTGAATCCCATCATTTAAGGGAGCCATGTAATTTTCTTACACTGATTGATTCTGACTTCTTTTATTACTATGCCTTTTTTATTCTTACCATATTTTGCTACTCGTTTTCAACTATAAAAGTTCCAGCTTTTCACAAACACAAAACAAACACTAACTTGTGTTAGAACTCTCTCTTTCTTACAAAAAGTTCTCTGCTCTACTACTCTTCCTTGCTCTTGGTTACTGTTATATCTGGGTGGTGGTATTGGCCAGGGACCCCGCAAGGGCCCTAGGGAGCTTTGCCGCACCTAGACCATGTAAGGTTGTGAAACTCGAAAGGATTGAGGTTGGGAGATATAGGCCTGATTGAAGTCACTCTATAGAAGTAGCTTCTTATTTTCCTTTCAGTAATGTAATTCATTATTCTTGACCGGTACTAATCTGTAAATGAATGCTTGGGGATGGATAATGAATATGGGAGGGGACTATGCATGTTTAATATAGTTATGGGTAAAAATCATGATCACAGGATTTACTTTACCTATGTGTGCAATAGTATCATGCTTAGGACATGCATACCATGTATTAGAAACCATGTTTAGGTTGTTTACTTCAGCATCTCTACTATACTCCTAGTTACTTTAGAAATCCTGTTCACAACTAATAACTATAATAAAATGTGTCGCAATGATACTGCTTCTGCATTTGCATCTAGAAATCATGATTTTGGACTCATAATCAATGTGTGCATAATCAGTATATATACGGACGCCTAGGCAAACCTTAGGCTTAATACTTGTTAAAACTAGAATCAACTATTTTATGTCTTCCCTGTATTAAAAGCGGTCTTTAAAATTAATCAGTCTCTTCTGAAAACCATAGAACCTTGTTGTTTGTCACTACTTTTATTCCTGCAACTGATGAATTTTCAAAACGATTCTCCTTTCCTGAAGTTCATGCAAATCATTTTTTTTTCCTAAACCCTTGTTATATTTTTAAATTACTGGTTCTTGAAATTGTGCCCTCATTCTCCTTTTACTAAAACTCCTTTAAACTATTGGTTCTTGCTTTATTTCAAAGTAAGTCACTCATGTTGGAAATTACTCTGTTTTATTTTAAATCTCTCTTTACTTCTGATTAATGATTTTCTAAAAGTTATTCATCCATTTTCTTACTGAAAACCTCATCACTATTAAATCCTGCTACTGTCTTTAAATTACTGGATTTCCAATCAATTCCTCTTCTCAAAACTATTCTACCCTTTTAAATTCCTTGCTTTACCAGTCCTTTGTTAAACTTCTGAAACCTACTGTTTTCTAACTTAAGACTCATGTTTTTAATCCTGCCTTTGAAACCTTGGCTGTGTTTGAGACGTGCTATTTATGTGTTTACCTGTGGAGGGATCTGTGAGCCTCTTATCTGCCCTTATGTGTTCCCATATTTGTAGTCCTAATTGTTTTATATGTCGCTAAGAATTTTATCCTTTAAACCTAGGGTTCAATCTAGTACTCACCTTGTAGAATTTAGTAGTCCTAAACACCCTCCGAGACTTATAGAATGAGACGGGTAATAGCACGCAATAAGCCTTCATCACCAGCACGTGCTTCTTTAAATAACCTCTACGGGGTGGGAAGGGTAGAATAAGAATATGATGACCGGTGTGCTAATACCACATGTAGCCCCTCTTCGAGGAGTGATTATCGGGTATTGCCTTGATGTGATCCGTAGTAATTTAAACCTAGGACAATTCTTTTCAAATGTTTTACTCTGATGTTTTTTTCCCAAAAACCTTAAGGATTTTCATACTTGTTTTAAATCCCCTCTTATATGAACCTTACTTGCTATTTGTTTACCGTCCAAATTCACAAAACTTCCTGGCTGGGACCCACAGTTGTGGATCTTGAGGGGTGCCTAACACCTTCCCCTTAGGATAACTTCAATCAATTACCCAATATCTGGTGATGCAAACTAGTTCATGAGTTATCTACTCTAGGTGCCCTAACGCACCACAAAATCGTTAGGTGATGACTCTTCCTTAAACCTCTTCCTTTAAGGAGTTATCTAGAATGTCATGAACCCGATCTCTCCGCACCTGATCCGTGCGAGGAAAAAGGGGGGCGTGACATCATGGAGACTCTTCTGGGGATATTCCCTAGGCTTATACCATTACAGGTTGTCTTGTGAATTTGGACCTTTCAATTTCTGTTGGAATGTTTATACCCTTTCCTATTCCCGTTATATGATGTTAACTATTTAGTTTCGCAAGTATTTGTTTCGCCTGAACAAAACTGACATATCTTCATGTTTTCTTTGTAACTGCTTTCAATTATAACTTCCGTATTTCCTTTATTTACCGCTTTCCTCAATGTGAAAATACATGCCTACTTGTTTAAATGTTATTTATTGCATATCATGATCCGCATTCATATTCCACTCGTGCCAAACAAAATCCTTTAGCAACGGTTACAATGGGTGGTTGCACTATTCAAATATTACTACCCCTAAATTCGGAAAGGCGTATTTGCGGTAAAACTAGTCAATCAGCGGTGCAGCCGACAATTCTGTGCCTTCCCCCTTGAGTTGTTCGCTCAAGGGTACCGATCTAAAACCCCATCGAACCTTACTCTATTGTGTGTTGCATGCATCATGGTCAAACCTATCCAGGTTAACGTATTGTTTGCACAACAGCCATTAAGATATCCTTGTCCAAAGTTCATTGGGTTTCCCTGGAACCCAAACGGACGCCTTCACGTTCTATGCATTTATTTGGAGAATTAAATGCTCATGCTAATTATTGATGTTAAATAGTCGAGTCTGGTGGGGGTAAAGGCCTAACTTGTTTGTTTTGCAGAAATGAGGCAAGAGGTCCCCAGATTCGACATGGTCACCAATATCCACCCCAAACTACTAAACTGGTGGGAGGATCTTCACTCCAGTGACAAAACAGTTGTCAGAAAACACTTGGGCAACCTGTCCTCTCTTCTGGGCATTCAGCCTAACAATATGATGATAGAAGCTGCTACCCTGTTATGGGACTGTGATCGGTCGGTCTTTCGCTTTGGAAACAATGAGATGACACCATTGCTAGAGGAAATAGATGGGTTAGTCGGTTTAGCTTGGGAGTCTCCAGGGTTATTGATGCCTGAAAACCGTACAGGCCGAGGTTTTCTCAAGATGATGGGACTAAAGAAAACTCCAGACATGGTCTCCTTGGAAGACTCGTACATCCCCTTTGACGATTTCTACGAGAGGTATGGTCGTATCTAGTCTTACCGCACTTATCAGGAAAAGTTCGCCCTTACTTCTCTGGGGCACATTCACCGCCGGGTATTCGTCTTTATAGTATGCTTTTTGGGTCTGATGGTGTTCCCAACAAAGAAAGAAAGAATCCACACCAGGTTGGCTATGGTTACCAAGACTCCGATGGAAGGGGTTGACCGGCAGGACTTCAGTATCGTGCCATTGATCATTGCTGACATGTACCAAGCCTTAGAAAAGTGTCAACGAAGGGCAAAAAATTTCGAGGGTTGCAATCTGTTACTCCAACTGTGGCTTACTGAGAATTTCCAAAAGAGAGACTACCGTCAGGACATCCATAGGAGCATTTGGGATGATCATATTGCTTTCCATTATTCAAATCGTATGAATTACATCCTCGACATGTTTGCTCAGCCGGAAATGCCAATGGATGGGCCGAGTTTCTAGGGAACTTGACCAAGGATCAGATCCAGTATATGTTTGAGTGGTTCCCAACCTGCAAGTTCATCATCCGAACTCGAGACACCCCATTTCTATTATTGATTGGTCTAAGAGGGACGTATCCTTACGTCTCGATCTGAGTCATGAGGTAGGCAGGAAGGAAGCAAGTGGTGCCAAGGGTCGAGAAGATGAGTCATCTTAGGGAAGATTTCCAAAACGACGGCATCCCTCATTAGTTCCAAGCTCAGCATTTGTGGCATTGCAAGATCCGGTTAGAAAAGGACACTATTGAACCCGACAGGTATCATGCTGGCTACTCTCCTTATTATCTGGGATGGTTGGAAGATAACTGGGGTGGAAGTATCGAGATGAGAAGGCCGAGGCAACGACTAGACTCAACCAGTTGCGCAAGAGGCTCCGTGATTGTGAAAAAGATCATCACAAAATACACGACGCCAACAAGAAGCTGATAGAGGAATGGAAAGACATGGCCATCACCTCCACCCAGAGGCTAGCACACTTGGAGCGAGGCATAGTCGACTTAGAGGAGAAGTTCATTAGGAGGATCGAGACCTGTCAGAAGGCCGAGGGAGCCGAAGGAGGAATTCTAGCCAGGACCTACTTGCTGCTGGGACTCCGCGAGATGGGGACGCTGATCAAGGCGAGCAGAGATGCCGAGTCTGGGGAAGGTCCTTCTGGGACCAAGTAGATAGGATTGTCTTTACTTTTCCTTCTGATGTAATAAGGCCCCTGGCCATTAGTGACATTTTATATTTTTCGCATTCTTAGAGTCGTGTTGGATTTGTCTATTTTATTATCAATAAAATGAGGCATTTAGAATCTTAAATTCTCCGAATCAATTTGTCGCTAGGCCTACCTCGGGCACAAAGAGGTCCCAACTTAGGACACGCTTTACATTTCTGCCTTATGTGTTTAAATACTGCAATTTTTTTTATGATCCTCACTAACTTCATTACTTTTTTGTTTTTTGTTTTCATTATTTATTATTCCCCTCCCCAAAGGTTGGTTCATGCATTATCCGCCTACCGCACAAGATCAATGGGCCCTCCTCCTACTCCTCCTTCTAGTCCTCCCAAAGGAAAAAAGCAAGGGTAAAACTAAGATGGCAGAGGCAAGCAGCGTCAGAAAAGACAACAGGGATGAAAAGGTTGAGATTGTTGATGGTTGGGGTGTTCAGGTTCTCCAAGAGGGTGTGTCCCCACTGGAGAAGAAGTTGCTGAAGTTCCAAGAGGACTTCACGAAGTCAAGAATTTGGCTCACCTATCACATTCCCTCAATGTTCCGGATGTCCACTTCCCAAATGCTCCAAACCCCACTTTACCACAAAACACCCCTCAACAACCGAATCACCCCAAAGACCAAGTCCCGCCAGCACAATGCAATGCCTGTCACCATAACACTCCACCTCTCCAGGAACAGAAAAAAAGACTATTTCCAGGCCTACAATAATCCCATTTATGTGGAAACCGTGGCACATTCCACACCACATGCCCCTGAGTCTGACGAGAAGGATAGACTCATTTTTGCAGTTTAATTTCTGACACCATTTAATTTCTGCAAGAAAGAGCTCCTATGTTCAAATAATTATTCAATTTATCAAAGCATTTGCAGTTTCTCTATAAATCGCATAATTACTTGCTATTGTTTCCTCCTCATTACTTTATTTACACAACATTACTATTACTTATCTTGATGAACCGACGACTGTGACATGCAGCGAGGAAACACAACAAACAAATGTTGATTCAGACGAGGATGATATACCTGAGGATATTGTGAAAGAGGCCGAGAACTTTGAGAATAGACCTAAGTCTAACTTGGACGAGACTGAGGTTGTCAACCTGGGAAACGCAGAGAACGTTAAAGAAACACGCATCAACGTTCATCTGTCTCCGTTAGAAAAGGAGGAATATACAGTGTTTTTAAGAGAATATAAGGACATATTCGCCTGGTCGTATGATGACATGATTCGGTACATCTATTGTGGCCCACAAGTTGCCAACCGATCCGACATCCCACCAGTGAAGCAAAAGCTCAGGAAGTTCAAACAAAACATGATCTTGAAAATCAAAGAAGAGGTCATCAAGCAGATCAACGTCAGGGTTCTCCGAGTGGTTGAATACCCGACATGGTTAGCCAACATCGTGCCTGTGCCAAAGAAAGATGGGAAGGTTAGAGTCTGTGTCGACTACCGAGATCTCAACGGGGCCAGTCCGAAGGACGACTTCCCTTTGCCAAATATACACATCCTAATTGACAATTGTGCCAAGCATGAGCTGTACTCCTTTGTAGATTGTTTCTCTTGCTACCATCAAATTTTGATGGACGAGGAAGATGCTGAGAAAATGGCATTTGTTATGCCGTGGGGAGTGTATTATTACAAGATGATGCCATTCGGTCTGAAGAATGCAGGGGCCACCTACATGAGGGCCATGACTACTATATTCCACGATATGATTCACAAGGAGATCGAGGTATATGTGGACGACATCATCATCAAATCAAGGAAAGCCACTGACCATATGGAAGATCTGAGGAAGTTCTTCGACAGGTTAAGGAAGTACAATTTGAAACTTAACCCTGCAAAGTGTGCATTCGGGGTTCCTACTGGAAATTTACTAGGGTTCATCGTCAGTCGCCGAGGAATAAGACTGGATCCATCAAAGGTCAAAGCCATCCAAGAATTTCCGCCACCAAATAACAAGAAGGATGTTATGAGTTTCCTAGGGAGGCTCAATTACATCAGCCGGTTCATATCCCAGTCTACTGTCATTTGTGAACTGATCTTCAAAATGTTGAGAAAGGATGCTGCAACCAAAAGGACCGATGATTGTCAAAGGACCTTCGATAGAATCAAGGAGTACCTCTCGACACCACCAGTCCTGGTACCGCCCGAGCCAGGTAGACCTCTGTTACTCTACTTTTCTGTGTTAGATGGAGCTTCCGGCTGCGTTATTGGGCAACAAGACGAAACAGGAAGGAAAGAGCAGACCATTTACTATCTTTGCAAGAAATTCACTCCATATGAAGCCCGGTACTCTTTATTGGAACGCACTTGCTGTGCTCTGACTTGGGTCGCACAAAAGTTGAGGCACTATTTCTGTGCATATACAACGTACCTCATATCAAGGATGGATCCGCTGAAATACATCTTTCAGAAGCCCATGCCCACTGGCAAACTGGCCAAATGGAAAATCTTGTTAAGTGAGTTCGACATTATTTACGTGAATCAGAAGGCGGTCAAGGGACAAGCATTAGCAGATCATCTCGCTGAAAATCCTGTGGACGAGAAATACTGTAAAGACCCGTAATATTTTCTGGTTTTAAAATAATGCCCGAATGAGTCCTCGAGCTGTTTTTATTGTGGAAATTTTTTAAAACGGACCTAAACTGAGTAAAAAGTACCCCGAGACTTAAAGAATATAATTTTCCAGAAAGTAGGTGTTATGCGACGCACTATGCGATCGCACAGCGTGTATGCGGACCGCATAATGGTCGCATACACGGGTAGATCACTGCCCCATTTAAGGTCAACTATGCGGTCTAATATGCGATCGCATTTCAGTTCTACGGACCGCATAGCTATTGCATTGTTGCCTTTGGTTTTGGGAGGGAAGTTATCCGATCGCATAACGTGTATGCGGACCGCACAATAGTCACATACTTGGGCAATGTGTTTCGAATTTTTGCCCATCTTGAGGGCCATTATGCGGCCGGTTCTGCGAACCGCATGTCAGGAATGCGATCGCATTCCTGACCGCATTCTTGTGTCGGGCTTCTATTTGTCTAATTTTAACACCCGACCCCAGTTCATTAAAAACACTTCTCCCCTTCACTTTAACCATTTTTCTGAGATACTAGAGAGAGGAAAGAGTGGGTTCTAGAGAGAGAAAGTCCCAACTTCATCAAATTGGTCTTCCTTCATACTCAAGCTTGGAACTAATCAAGTAGAACACAAATTTCTTCACTCTAAGAGGTAAGCTTCCACCCCATTAACCCTAAATTTCCAGATTTTGTTAAAATGAAACATGGATAGGATAGTTCATAAAGACGGGGTTAAGAACCTTGCATGCATGTACCCAATCTACCATAATCTAGTTAAGGAAAATAGGTTGGGGTAATCTTTCACTAAAAAAGGGTTATTTAATGTAAAAAGAACACCTAGTGTTTGATAGAAAGCTCAAATGAGTTCAAGACATTTTCATGATTCCTAATTCTAAGTTTAAATGTGCCGCATTATGAATTAGATTGAAGGTTCTAGAAGGTCAGGTGGTTTGAGAGAAAAATTAAGGAAAAATCCCGATTTGAGGTATGTATGTCTAACTTTAACCTTCGTAGAATCCTCTTGTTGGGTCCGGGTATTTGGTATGTGCACCTTGTTTGGAATTATGTGAATTCATTGTTCAGACGTGTTAAGGTGTGAGATTCTATTCTCTGATTTTCCTGGTTGATTTTCATGCTACTATGTTGTATGAAGTTGTGAAAGGTGTTTGATGTGTAATGAACGAAAGATTTTTAATATGCTCAAATGTGGGAATGTGTAAAATAGTTCAAAGCCATACGTGGGAAGTAATGAAAAAGGGTATTGTGAAACAATGTAACTAAATTGAGCGATTATGGAAACAACGTGTTCATGAAATTACTACTTGATGACAGTTATGGTGCCTTGGGCCCAAATATATAAATTGTTGATATGAATTTGTATTCCTTGAAGTGATTATTCTTGTTATTTAATTGTGTGTGGTTGTTGTTATGAAATATGATTGTCAGGTGGGATTGGGTTGCACGCCGCAACACAAAGCAATAAACTTGATAAGGTGTGAGGCAATAAGGGTGGCCGAGGTAATAAGGGTGGCCGAGGTAATAAGGATGGAATGTGATCATTATCAATATAGAAATGAAAAAGTACGAGAAACTCTTTAATATGGTGATGTTGAAAGGGAAAAAGGAGAGATAGTGAAACTTGTTGATTTTAGCCGTTTCTTTCCACGTGCATTGATTGATTTGTTCTATTACTGTCTCTTAATTGTGTATTGTTTGATTGTACTTGGGATAAAGTTTGTTAATACATACTAGTACTATTCCACAGTACTAACGTCCCTTTTGCCGGGGGCGCTACATCTTCTTATATGAATGTAGGTGGGTCCATAGCAGGTTGCTCAGCTCGTCGTTAGTGGTGCTTTCCCCTCATCCTTTCTCAGCTGTACCGGTGAGCCCCACTTCCTCTCGGGGCCATGTGTAGTTCATGCCATCTTCTTTTGGGTATATTATGTATTGTAAGGTATAGCCGGGGCCTTGTTGCCGACTAGTATTGTATATACGCCTAGTACTCTTAGAGGCTCCATAGACACTATGTGGGTGTATATGTATATTTTTGGGTAGTGATTGTATTTGCTCGTAATCGTGGTCCGTATTGGGAAGTGCTGTATCTATTATGTATGTTTTGGAAAATCCGGTATAATAATGTAAAAATGAGGAAGAATTGGATTTATTGTGGTAGTCACACACTTTTAAGCTTATCTCACTGCTTCACATAAATAATGGATGATATAAACACGGGGGAGCGCGTTGGGTAAGAAAGGCAAATGAGGTTTGCTTGACTAGAGTCACCCGGTTGAGTGCCGGTCGCATCCCTCGATTTTGCGGTGTGACAAATACGAACAATTAAAAAAGTATTTTCCCGATGAAGAAGTGTCATTCGTAGGAGAGGACATTGCAGAATCCTACGATGGTTGGAGGATGTTCTTTGATGGGGCCGCAAACTTCAAAGGCGTAGGTATTGGGGCAGTCTTAAACTATCCAGCATCCGCCAAACTAAGGTTCCCCTGCACCAACAACATGGCTGAATATGAGGCCTGTATCTTGGGGCTCTACTTGGACATCGACATTAATGTTCAGGAGTTATCAGTGATTGGTGATTCAGACCTATTGATACACCAAGTACAAGGAGAATGGGCGACCAAGAATTCCAAGATATTGCCATATCTACATAGTGTACAGGAGTTGAGAAAGAGGTTCACATAGATAGAGTTTCGTCACGTCTCCAGAATCCAGAATGAGTTCGCCGATGCATTGGCTACCTTGTCATCTATGATCCAGCATCCAGACAAGAATTTCATCGATCCTATCCCAGTGGGGATCCACAATCAGCCAGACTACTGTGCCTATGTTGAAGAAGAAGCAGACGAAAAGCCTTGGTTTCATGATATCAAGGAATACTTGGCAAAGGGAGAATATCCAGAACTTGCAAACGCTACTCAGAAACGCACACTTAGAAGGTTGTCAAACAATTTCTTTCACAGCGGAGGGATCAAGTATAGGAGGACTCCTGATTTGGGTTTACTAAGGTGTGTCGAAGCAAAAGAAGCAACAATACTATTGGAGGAGATACATGCTAGTACATGCGGCCCTCATACGAACGGTTTCGTTCTAGAAAAAAAGATACTTCGGGTCGGTTATTTCTGGATGACCATGGAAACGGATTGCATCCAGTATATGGTGCCACCGTTGTTAAATACATGGGGATATGATAAAGGTACCTCCGAGCGATCTTAACGCAACAAGTTCACCATGGACGTTCGCCGCCTGGGGCATGGATGTTATTGGACCAATCGAGCCTGGCGCCTCCAACGGACACGGGTTTATTCTGGTTGCCATTGATTACTTTACCAAATGGGTCGAAGCAACCTCGTACAAAGTAGTTACTAAGAAAATCGTGGCCGATTTTGTCCGTGATCGCATAGTTTGTCGATTCGGAGTTCCAGAGTCAATGATTATGGACAATGGTTCCAACCTCAACAATGACCTGATGAGAGCCATGTGTGAAACCTTCAAGGTCAAACACAATAATTCCACAACATACAGACCTCAGATGAATAGAGCCGTTGAGGCTGCCAACAAGAATATCAAGAAGATATTGAGAAAGATGATAGAGAAGCACAAGCAATGGCATGAGAAACTGTCATTCTCCTTACTGGGATACCGCACCACAGTCCGCACATCAACTGGGGCAACTCCTTACATGTTGGTTTATGGTACAGAGGCCGTTATTCCTGCCGAGGTCGAAATTCCATCCCTGAGAATCATACAAGAAGCCGAACTCAGTGATGCTGAGTGGGTACGAAGCTGTTATGAGCAATTAGCCCTCATAGACCGAAAAAGAATGAACACAGTTTGTCATGGTCAGCTATATCATAACAGAATGACTAGAGCCTTCAACAAAAAAGTCAAGCCGAGACGATTCACACCGGGGCAACTGGTGTTAAAGAAGATCTTTCCTCACGAAGACGAAACAAAAGGGAAATTCTCTCCCAATTGGAAAGGCCCATACATGGTTCACTGAGTGCTGACAGGAGGGGCACTCATACTTGCAGAAATGGATGGAGAAATCTGGCCAAAGCCAATCAACTTAGATGCAATCAAGCGCTAATATGTGTAACCTTCATGCTTTTAGCAAATATTGTAAATTGAACTACGCATGACCTGATTCCTTTTTAAGAGGGGATACGTAGGCATCCCTATAGGTTCGGTCACATTTTAAAAAAATTTCATTTCCCCCACGAATGGAAACTGGGGCAGAATTTTGAGGAGTAGCCTCAAAATTCCGAAGCAAATACAGCCGAGCACCGCACAAGCAACAACCAGAAGCATTCACCCATCAAACTGGGGCAGAATTCTGAGGAGGACCCTCAAAATTCCATAGCAAGAGAGGTTGCAATGCCTTGAACCGCGTCGTGGTCGTCGGTTCATCCAAAAAAAATTATTACTTTAAATTATATGTTATAATTTTATAAAACCATGCATATTTGCTTCCTCAAAAAACAGCTTGTTTAGCAACGCTACCCCTGTGATATGAACAATAAATTCCACGTTGTCAAGCAGACCGGCCGAGCCAAGCCAGTGGGAATGCGAACTAACCTTCCCCTTTACAAAACTCACAATTTTTCTTTGGATGCAGGCACAAAGACGGCAAAATCCCATAACATATTACTATCTTCGCAAGATGCATATTTCTTAAGGACACACTCTCAAACTCGTCGCACATGCCGACGCCAACTATCATCACAAACAACGCTTATTCACCACAATCGTATCACCGCAGTTTATCATCAACTAAGAATCCTTACTGTCGTTTATTCTCCCACACTGAATAAGGCTACAATTTTCCCTTCCGAGGTTCTACGCTACCTCGCATGCATTTTATTTCCTACACTGCATAAGGCTACCACTCTGCCTTCTGAGGTTCTACGCGACCTCCCCTGAATTTTACTTCATTGCATGAAGCTCCAATCTACCTCTTTAAAGCAACCACCTTTCGTGACGTTACTTATTTATGCTTCTCTCGGGCTAAGCTCTGCCCCTCTTTTCTTTCGCAAATCGCAAGACTAAACTTTGTCTTGTTAGCATGATACCACTGCATTCTTCATGGGCTGAAATATCGCCAATTTGTCCAAGGTCTTTGTCGTTCGGAGGCACCATCTTCATGGCCCGAGAACATCATTTCATGGCCTGAGGATCTCTTTTATTCAACTTGCATATCATTATTCAAAGGCACCACGGTTCGGAGGCACCATCCGCATGGCCCAAGAATATCATTTCATAGCTTGCGAATCCCGCATCAAGCGATTCATGGCCCAGGACATCATGGTCTAAGGACAATCATCCTCAACTGTCCAAAGACAACATTCATAGTCCAACGGGAACTTGCATCATGTTTATATTATGCACGATATATGCTTGTTATTTACTTGCAGGTAATCCGGCCGGAACAGCCAACCAGGCAGTAGCGGACCGTTCCTGTTCTCTGATACAACCCCTAAGAGCTTTCTACTTCACCTTACCTCGCACCTTGCGTCCGTTCTTGTGAAACATTACTGGTATATTTCGCCGATGATTCCGGAACTACATACGGCCTGATTCATGTAAAACAAGGGATATGTAGGAAGCTCAGAAGCCAGGGTACGGCCTAATACTCTCCCACAGTTTTCTCTCGGTCAAAATTGGCCATCATATCTTTACCCGACAACTCTTTCATCCTTCTCGGATAAAGAGGGGGAGCTGTTGATACCCAATTTTTCCTCAAATTATTTTCAAACTTACATATAAGCCCTCAAAATTATTCTTTGTAATAATCAATGTTTTCCCCTATTTTTATTAAATTATTATTTTTTTTGTTTATTTTAATATTTCATATTTAAATAGTTCATAAATTATGCTAGAAATAATTTTAAAATATTTCCCTGCTCATTATGTTATTTATAATCAATTTTTTTATCTAGTGAAACTCAATTATTTCACAAATTAGCCAATTGGGCCTTATTTAATTTCAATTACAATAATTTTACAATTATGGCCCAATTGGACATTTTTGCACTATTTCAATTCGAAATTTATGCATTTTTGCACTTAATATTAGTTAATTAATACGATTTTACCTATCTTAACTTAATCTCATTTTTATATAATTATTGGCTATTTTAATTAGTCAATTATCTATTTTATTGGGTATTCAACATCTAGCCACATTTATTTTAATTTTAGCCACATTTTAACCTAATCTTTAGACCTAATTACACAACCTATCTAATTTCATTACCCCAATTGACCCAGCCCAGTCTTCAAATTATACCCGGCCCAACCCCATGCTTGATCTGAGTCGTTGATCATATGAGCTCTACGGTTCAGATCTGACTTGGCGTAATTAATTCAAACGACCACTCACCAACCCCTTCATTTTCCTAGACCCCTTCATCTCTATATCTCTCGTCTCTCTCTCTCTCTAGTCCCTAGAGACTTCTGTGTCTTCGTCTCCTATGGAACTCCACCGCCTTCCTCCGGCCATCTCTGACCACCATCCTTTCGACTACAAGCCTCCATGATGTCTCCTCCATTTAGCTCACTTCATCTCTAAAGCCCTCGAAGGTCTGGGCCATGCCGACTTGCACCTAGAGCTTCTTATTTGGTTGTTCCCAGCTTCTCCGGTGGGATTTTGACACGGCCACGCCATATCCACCACGATCTTTGAGTTTCACGGCATGTTCTCTGGTTCTCTTATGAAACCCTAATTTTTGCCTAAACCTCTCAGATACATGGTATTTTTAATCGATTCAAGCCTTTTTCTTTATGTTTTACATTATTCTCGACTCAGAATCTTCAATTTTCAAATGTTTTTACTTCCTTTTTAAAACTAGGGTTTCTTAGAACCCTTTTATGCCTGTTTAAAGCTAAGTTTTTCTTTTTGTTTGAGTCGATTCTTTGCATATCTCGGCTGATTCTATACTCTTGTTGCTTTTTAAACTTGAATATGTCGAAAACCCTAACTGTTAGGACTTTTTCTGTCTAGGTTCTTCGTATTGACCTGATTATTTGATTCCTATTATGACTCTGTGATTGTTATATTTCGAACAAGTTTTCTAAGGCCTAACCTACTTGTATTACCTGTATGTGATTGTTTATTTGTACCTGTGCATCTCTAAACTTGTCCATTGATACGTGGGCTACCAAGAAACAGAATTCAGTAGCCCTGTCTACTGCTGAGGCTTAATATGTGGTTGCAGCCCCATGCTATGCCCAGTTGCTATGGATCAAGCAATAACTCATGGATTTTGGTATTGATGTAGGATTCATTCCTATTTTTTGTGATAACACTAGTGCTATTACTATGACGAAGAACCTGGTTCATTACAAGAGGACTAAGCACATAGATGTTAGGCACCATTTCCTAAGGGATAACTATGAAAAGGGAATGATCTCAATCAAATTTTGTGCTACTGATCATCAAATTGCTGATATATACACTAAAGCACTTAGTAGGGAAAATTTTGAGAGAAACATGCTGGAATTAGGGATGATTAAGATCACCTGATTGAAAAAAAAAATGAAAAAAATGAATTTTTTTTTTGGCTAGAAAATTTTAATTAGGTACTTAATCGGATTAATAATTTCTCAGCATCATGTCTTTATTGCCATACTTTTGTGCCATGTATTAATATGATTCACTGGATGCTAATGATGTTTATCTATCTTTGTAAATTGAGGAAATTTAAAGATTTCTAACAGGATGAACCTGGTTCATCCATACTAATTCATCTGACTGACGAGGTACATACTCTTTTCCATATATTAATTCAATTACAGTCATACATGAGCATGATTCTTTCCATAATTGGTTCAAATTCAAATACTTTGTAAACACCCAAATTGAACCAGTTTCAAGAATTCCAGTCTTCACTTAATTAGCCTAGTTTTAGGGGGAAATTAAATGTCTAATCAAGTCAGTCCTTCAGTGATTAGACTCCTACTTGAGTACACATTCTTCATGTTGAAATCTCCCTAGACATATCTTATAAAAGGTCATCATTACTCTTCTCTTCATAAAGAAACCTTCAAACCAAGTTCAACTCATTCTACACAAACCAAACAATTGATTACTCGCCTTTTCTTCCAAACAATACATAATCATGTCTTCAGCACCACCAGCTTCTTCTTCTAATTCATCACCTAATCGTGATTACGATGGAGGAAATTCTGAATCTATCTCCAATTCTCCATCTGTATACAACTCTCAATCACTAGAAATTTCTTCAACCCCTGAAAATACACCCATTCCATAACCCACACCAAACCCTACTCTTGCCCCAAAGAATCGTCGTGTCAAAGTTCTTGCCCGGAAATCTGTTGCTTCTGGGACTAGGGAAAAATTCTTGGAGGATCTTATTAAAGCGGACAAAGGTACTAAGTTCTTGCCAATGAGGAAGACGCACCTGGTTCAACCAGTTCTGAAAAGGGTAATCTTGAAATCAATTCTGAATTTACTTCTGCTGATAAAAGATTCGTGTTGGTTGGGTCTGTTATTGATGTTGAAATACCTTAAAGGCATAAGGATGGTAGAAAATAGAGAATTCTTGAGAGAGAGGGTAAAGAAGTTGTGAGGGGATCTGGGGAGGATGGTACCACGCTGATTATTTGTGGTCCCATTCCTGAAACTATTGGAGAAAACGTCACAGATTTAGGGGGAAGCATAGTTGAGGAGGTTGTAGCAGGTCTTACAAGTTTGAACAAAGGAACAGATGAACCTGGTTCAGCTGGGAAAGAAACATTGGCTGAAAGGCTGAAGAAACTGGGGGAGTCCTATAACCCCAAGAAAATAAGGACTCAGAAGCCCAAGAAGGCAACTCACCCAGTTCCTTCAAAGAAAAGAAATTTTTTTGAAGTTGTTGATGTTCCTGCTCAAAAAGTAAGAGCTACTCGTAGCAGTGTGAGAGATGAAGAAGAGAAATCGGAAAAGGCTCTGAAAGAGAGCAAGAAGAAGAGGGCAGCAAAAGGAAAATCAAAAGTTGGAGAGCCTGTTGAGGCTATTGGGATTGAAGAGACGACGTTGGACCTGGTCCAACAGGAGGAGCAGACTGCTCCAGGTGTGGCTGAGACACCAAAACCCACAAAGGCTAAGTCTTCTTCAAAGAAGTCAACTATAATGTCTGTCACACCAACAAGTTCTGTTAAGAGGACCAGGGCCAAGCCAAACAAAATGAAAATTGTTGAGAAAAAGGATGATGATGCAGATTGGAGTGGAGAGGAGGAGAAGGAAATAGGAGAGGTGACTGACAGAGTTACCATGTTTGGAAAGAGAAAAATACCGAAGGGTAAGCTGGTGAAGGATCTAGAGGAGTCTGGAATGTAATATTATCTGGAAACTCTGGAGGTGCAGGGCTGGAAGGACATGGTCCTTTGCATGGAAGGTAGGCTGGCAAGGGCTGAGTTGGTAGAACTCATGAGAAATGCCATTGTCAAGGAAGGCAGGGTCACCTCCATGGTCAAAGGAATTGAAGTTTCCTTTGATGCTAAAGAACTGGTTGTTATTCTGAACATACCAGCTGAGGGCTATGAGGACTACACAAGGAAAATATGGCCTTGTCTAGATGGTATGGCATCAGCAATCACCATCACCAGATTCTTCAGTGATAGTGAGAAGGAGATTGAACCCAGGCCGGCTTACAAGAGTGAAATAAAGCCAGAGCACAAGCTACTCTTCGAGTTCGTCATTGTTGATACTCAATTGTTCCTCAAATTATTTTCAAACTTGCATATAAGCCCTCAAAATTACTCTTTGTAATAATGAGTGTTTTTCCCTATTTTTCCATATTTTTATTAAATTAATTTTTTTTGTTTTTATTTTAATATTTCATATTTAAATAATTCATAAATTATGCTAGAAATAATTTTAAAATATTTCCCTGCTCAGTATGTTATTTATAATCAATTTTTTTTATCTAGTGAAACTCAATTATTTTATAAATTAGCCAATTGGGTCTTATTTAATTTCAATTACCACAATTTTACAATTATGGCCCAATTGGACATTTTCGCACTATTTCAATTAGAAATTTATGCATTTTTACACTTAATATTAGTTAATTACTGTGATTTTACCTATATTAACATAAAATCATTTTAATATAACTATTGGTTATTTTAATTAATTAATTATCAATTTTATTGGGTATTTAACATCTAGCCACATTTATTTTAATTTTAGCCACATTTTAACCCAATCTTTAGACCCAATTACACAACCCTTCTGATTTCATTAACCCAATTGACCCATCCCAGTCTTCAAATTATACACGGCCCAACCCGATGCGTGATCTGAGCCGTTGATCATATGAGATCAACGGTTCAGATCTGACTTGCTTTAATTAATTCAAACGACCACTCACCAACCCCCTCATTTTCCCAGACCCCTTCATCTCTCTATCTCTCGTCTCTCTCTCTCTCCTTTGTCTCTAGAGACTTCTTTCTCTTCGTCTCCTATGGAACTCCACCGCCTTCCTCCGGCCATCTCCGACCACCATCCTTTCGACTACAAGCCTCCATGATGTCTCATCCATCTAGCTCACTTCATCTGTAAAGCTCTGGAAGGTCTGGGCCATGCTGACTTGCACCTGGGGCTCCTGCTTTGGTTGTTCCTGGACTCTCTGGTAGGGTTTTGACACGGCCACGCCATATCCACCACGATCTTTGAGTTTCACGGCAGGTTCTCCAGTTATCTCTGGTTCTCTTATGAAACCCTAATTTTTTCCTAAACCTCTCAGATCAATGGTATTTTTAATCGATTCAAGCCTGTTTCTTTATTTTTTACATTATTCTCGACTCAGAATCTTCGATTTTCAAACATTTTTACTTCCTTTTTAAAACTACGGTTTCGCAAAACCCTTTTATGCATGTTTAAAGGTAAGTTTTTCTTTGTGTTTGAGTCGATTCTTTGCATATCTCGACTGATTCTGTACTCTTGTTTCTTTTTAAACTTGCATACGTCGAAAACCCTAACTGTTAGGATTTTTTCTGTCTGCGTTCTTCGTATTGACCTGATTATTTGATTTCTATTATGACTTTGTGATTGTTATATTTCGAACAAGCTTGCTAAGGCCTAACCTACTTGTGTTACATGTATGTGATTGCTTATTTGGACATGTGCATCTCTAAATGTGTCCGTTCCTATGACTATTAGCTTCTCTATATATGTGTTGAAATATAGAGCATGAATCTCTCTTGATTAACTCTGATTTCCTTATTGAACGATCTGATTAAGAATATGTCTTTCAAAGCCCTAGAACTCTGCCTGTTTGTTTAAACTGATTGATTAACTTACCTTGTTTATTAATACACTCTATTTACTGAACTATTTCCTTAATTATGGCTTTCTGAATCTAGTCTTAATTGGTTTCTCTATGCTTAATAAACTTTGACTCCTTCCTTATTAGTCATATACTGATTTTGTATGTTACTAGGTCTTACCGTGTGAATTTTGAAACCCCTTAACATAAGGGAACAAATTTCCTTATTTCATGGTTAATTGATTCCGTGTTCCTTGATTACCACGCTACTTTGATTCTTTCCTTACTTAGCCTCGTACTGACTTCTATTTACCTTATGTGGCTATATGTCTTTACCATTTCTGAGTTTGAATCCCATAATTTAAGGGAGCCATGTAATTTTCTTACACTGATTGATTCTGACTTCTTTTATTACCATGCCTTTTTTGTTCTTACCATATTTTGCTACTCGTTTTCAACTATAAAAGTTCTTGCTTTTCACAAACACAAAACAAACACTAACTTGTGTTAGAACTCTCTCTTTCTTACAAAAAGTTCTCTACTCTACTACTCTTCCTTGCTCTTGGTTACTGTTAGCCAGCTATAAGCCAAGGCTAACCATTGTGCTCTTGTCTTACTCTCTCATTTTGCTTGCTTTCCTCTTCACTGGTATGTCTTATTTTAAATTTAAAGCTTCATCAACAACATGATTCTCTACTTGTTTCAGTTCTTATTGTTCTTAGTCTTCTTTTACTTATGGTTCTTTTGCGAAACCTGTAATTAGAATACACTTAGCATGCTATTGGCTCCCTTGTCATGTGTGTTTTTGGGCATATCTGTTAGTTGTTTTCATAATTGTGTTGTACCCCAATCCCTTGACCCTCTCTATGTGACTCCTTTATGGTTGGTTTATGGCTATGTCAGAGTAAGCAATCTCTGATCATGTCCAACCATTCCTAGATCTTTCACTGGATTGTTTACCATTAAATGTTCTACTTATTCCCATCCCCCATTACCACTGCTTGTAATGTCTGAACCTGTTGTAATGCTATGCGTTTTGGCTGTGCATCTTTGATGTTGTGTGAGATTGTTACTTACTCATCTCTTTTTCAAAAAACTATTTTTTGTCAAACAAATTTTATGGTTTATGAACTCTCTTTTAAAACTCCTTTTCTTTTGAAACTCACCTCTTGGCATTTCACTTTACTCCTAGACTCCTAGGTTCCACCCCCTCAGTCTAAGCATTGATTAGGGAACCCATGAGTTCCCTATGAACTTTGATGCACTGAGGCTGGTAATTCCACACTGCACTTGTTCAACTTTGGTAATTATATCTGGGTGCTGGTATTGGCCAGGGACCCTACGAGGGCCCTAGGGAGCTTTGTCGCACCCAGACCATGTAAGGCTGTGAAACTCGAAAGGATTGAGGTTGGGAGATATAAGGCTGATTGAAGACTCTCTATAGCAGTAGCTTCTTATTTTCCTTTCAGTAATGTAATTCATCATTCTTGATCTGTAATAATCTATAAACAAATGCTTGGGGCTGGATAGTGAATATGGGAGGGGACTATGCATGTTTAATATAGTTATGGGTAGAAATCTTGATCATAGGATTTACTTTACCTATGTGTGGAATAGTGTCCTGCTTAGGACATGCATACCATGCATTAGAAACCATGTTTAAGTTGTTTACTTCAGCATCTCTACTATACTCCTATTTACTTTAGAAATAATGTTCACACCTAATAACTATAATAAAATATGTCGTAATGATACTGCTTCGGCATTTGCATCTAGAAATCGTGCTTTAGGACTCATAATCAATGTGTGCATAATCAGTATATATACGGACGCCTAGGAAAACCTTAGTCCTAATACTTGTTAAAACTAAAATCAACTGTTTTATGTCTTGTCTGTATTAAAAGCGGTCTTTAAAATTAATCAATCTCTGATGGATTTTCAAAATGATTCTCTTTTCCTGAAGTTCATGCAAATCATTCTATTTTTCCTAAACCCTTGTTCTACTTTTAAATTACTGGTTCTTGGAATTGTTCCCGCATTCTCCTTTTACTAAAACTCCTTTAAACTACTGGTTCTTGCTTTATTTCAAATTCAGTCACTACTGTTGGAAATTACTCTTCTTTATTTAAAATCTTGCTTTACTTCTGATTACTGATTTTCTAAAAGTTATTCATCCATTTTCTTACCAAAAACCTCATCACTGTTAAATCCTGCTACTCTCTTTAAATTACTGGATTTCCAATAAATTCCTCTTCTCAAAACTATTCTTCTCTTTAAATTCCCTACTTTATCAGTCATTAGTTAAACTTCTGAAACCTACTGTTTTCTAACTTAAAACTCCTGTTTTTAATCCAGCATTTGAGACGTTGGTTGTGTTTGAGACGTGCTATTTATATGTTTAGCTGTGGAGGGATATGTGAGCCTCTTATCTGCCCTTATGTGTTCCCATATTTGTAGTCCTAATTGTTTTATATGTCGCTTAGAATTTTATCCTTTAAACCTAGGGGTTCAACCTAGTACTCACCTTGGATTTAGTAGTCCTAAACACTCTCCGGGACTTATAGAACGGGACGGGTAATAACACGCAATAAGCCTTCGTGACCAGCACGCGCTTCTTTAAATAACCTCTACGGGGTGGGAAGGGTATAATATGGATATGATGACCTGTGCGCTAATACCACGTGTAGCCCCTCTTTGATGAGTGATTACCGGGTATTACATTGATGTGATCCGTATTACTTCAAACCTAGGACAATTCTTTTCAAATGTTTTACTCTGATGTTTTTTCCCAAAAACCTTAAGGATTTTCATACTTGTTTGAAATCCCCTCTTATATGAACCTTACTTGCTATCTGTTTACCGTTCAAATTCACAAAACTTCTTGGCTGGGACCGACAGTTATGGATCTTGAGGAGTGCCTAATACCTTCTCGTAGGATAACTTCAAGCCCTTACCCAATCTCTAGTGATGCAAACTAGTTTGTGAGTTATCTACTCTAGGTGCCCTAACGCACCACAAAATCATTAGGTGGCGACTCTTACTTAAACCTCTTCCTTTAAGGAGTTGTCCAAATGTCATGAACCCGATTTCTTCGCACCTGACCCATGCGAGGAAAAAGGAGGGGCGAGACAGTCATCAAGTTCCTACTGCCTAGACAAGAAAGAAGGCACATTGCATATTATATGGATATGACCTTGATGGAGTGCTTGTACATGGGAAAGAAATAAATTGGCCAGCTTTCATCATCCAACTCTTGGACAAAGTTGTGACTGAACCAAAGCACACGCAATTCCATATGGCTTCATGATGACAGTAGTGCTTGCACATTTTGGGGTTCCAGTGAAGAAGGCTGAGATGGCTACTGCCAAAGACTATTTTGGGAAGGAAACTTTGCTGACATGTGAATACAATGTTAATGTTCCTGTGGATGAACCTGGTTCATCTAGGAAGCAACCAGTCAACAACAAAGTTAGAACTCTGGTGCAGGAAAATGAGATTAAGGATATGAAGATCCTTCGTTTGAAGTCTCGTGTGATTGAGGTTGAAGCTGAGCGGGATGCTCTTAGGGTTGATTTAGAAAAGGAGAAAGAAAAGAACGAGGGTTTTCTTCAGCAGATGTTCTCTCTCCTACAATCCAAGACCACAACCTTCTACGCACCTTCCCATCCTTAGGCTGTCCAGAGCTTCCAAAACCCCTCTTTAGACCAGTTGTTCAGTTTTAGTTATTTTTACTCTGTTTTTTGCTCATGGTTTGTTTTTTTTTCTTTCTGTATGGTGGTTGATAATCGTTACTAATCAATGAATTCTGCTTCTAGTTATTGACTTGTCTCAATCTCTTAGTTAGCTAACATTTATTGGCTTCTTCTATTGATTAATCATGCTTTGCACATGTAGTTGCCTCAATAGCCATGAGTAATTATTAATAAATCTGGTAAGTGTATCATTTTACAAACTTTTCGATGATGCCAAAAGGCGGAAGATATGTGCTGAACTTTTTCAAAAAAAAATTTCAAAGTGATATTTATAACCTAATGAACCTGGATTCTAGATTATTAATGTTTAAAACCATACAAAGTGTTTGAAGTGTATACAGGATTAAGCACAGAGTTTGTCATCGTCAAAAAGGGGGAATTTGTTGACCAATGTCACTGCATATTTTTGAAGATTGAAAAATGGTTGACCAGTTGAACCAGGTATATCAGAGCACACATCTTGAACTGAATAGCTGGCACATGAACTGTATATGCATAGGAGATATTTGTGAATGTGAAATATCAATGAACCAAGAGATTGTCTCCTAATGCGAAAAGGTTGAAAACTGATGAGAAGATTGAAGTCGAATTCAGCAAGGAAAGTAACAAAAGAAAGGAAGTTGAGTTTGATACAAATTTGTTCACCCAGGTAGAGTTGGACTAGAATTGGACGACAAGCTCAACTGACTCTATAAATACTTGATGTATTTCTGCTGGAATTCTATACACACAAAAGATGAAGTGAATCAAAGTCTGAAAGCAAAGTTCCTAGAGTTATTTTGCTAGCAGAAGCATTGTGCGATTAAAAGGCTACAGTTCAACTAGAAGAACCAGTTCCATCTGATTAATTATTGAATACAGTTGATTGTAGTAGGAGTTTTAATATTGTATCTTTTCAACTTTCATAGAAGCAATTGTAATAGGTACGCATTGTTCAAGTTAGAGTTAACTTGAGGCTTCTAGAAATTAGCTAGGGGATAGTTACTACAAAGGGATTAGAGTTAGTCCTAGGATTACAAAAGTGTTTATTTTGTAAGTCCGTTTGTCTCAGAGTTTTTAGTGAAGTGTTTTAGCAAATCCTACTGAGGAGTAGGTCGTGGTTTTTTCACCTTTTCAGCCAGGTGTTTTCCACGTAAAAATCTCTGTGTTTTTACTTTACTGCTTTTAATATTCCGCAACAGTAAAAGTAAGTACATCAAGAAGAACCAGATTGTTCTATTGAAACAACACTCGAAAAATTGGGTACCTCACAATTAACTTGTATAATTGTGTGGTATTGACGTCTAAAACATTAGCACTGAAATCCGAGTAAATATCGGAAGTAAATAAACAGTTACTACTTCCTCATTTTCCTCCCAAATATCTTAAATAAACAATTTCTTCTTTGTTTTCCCCCAAATATCTTAAATACATAGTTACTTCTTTATTTTCCCCCAAATATCTTATCACTTCAAAATCCAGGAAAAACATTTAACAGTTTAGCATGCGCATACGGGATAAGGATAACTGGCCTGAGCCATAAAAATAATCATGTTTGTGCGCTGCCGAGGGTCAAATGGCCCGAACCATAAATGCACATTTACCATAAAATAATCATATCTATGTACTGTCGAGGGTCGAATGGCCCGTACCATAAGTGCATTTTTCAATCCGTCGTGGCGTACGAACCGCTCCCATGAGAGTGGGGGAAATAACACTCCGCTCGCGAAATGTAAATTATGAAGCGGTCATATGCAGTCATGCAAAATCAATACGTCGAGAAAACAAATACTCAAGTAAATGGTAGATTTCTCTTTTAAAAACCACAAAATAGTATTTAAATCCTTTTTCGAAATTCACTTGCCAAGTTTTTATAATGTTTAATAATATAACCTTATCCGAAAATACAATTTCCCACGAAGGAAATCAATTCTTTTTTTAGATGATTAAGAAAATAAACTCTAGTCTTCTTTAGACATTCAATTACAATTTCGATTATATCAGCAGTCTAATATTACAGACAAGATCACAAGTACAACAGGTAAGGCATGCTAGTAGGTCCTGTGTTACTCGTACATGGAATAATAGTAGCTACGCACGGACTCCCGTCACCTCGTGCGTACGTAGTCCCTGCAAATAGTAACACATACTTAATTAGTTCACCTGGTGGGGGGGGGGGACAATTCCCCCTCACAAAGTTAGAAAGAAGACTTACCTCGCTTCGAAATTCCATAATCGGCTTCCAAGCCCTCCCGACGACTCCAATGGAAGCACAATGCCCCAAAACTATCCAAACAACGACACACCAATTAAAATTTGCAACAATTCCAAATTATATAATTTTCCAACCCCACTCAACGTATTGACCAAAATGCCCTCGGGCCCCACGTGCTCGAAATCCGAAATTTCTCAAAAGTTTATTCTACCCATAGCTTTACTAGTTCAAATATGCAATTTACTATAAATTCCATGCTCAAATTCGTGGTTAGTCAATGCGCGGATCATTGCCGAGGAGACTCAAGGTAACCTGCTGCTGCATTTGCAGGCTTCAGAGTCACCTTCCTGTTTTTATTCAACTGTCCTTACTATTTCTAAACAGTTGTATTTAGGAGTTGTATAAAACTTTCGTAGAGCTTATGACTTGTATTACCAGTTTTGGGAAATTGTAAATTTTGTCAAGATTCTATATCGAGACTGTTGGATTCTCCTTTATTATTGTTGTTATTTAGTAAATGTTAAGCTTACCTAGTCCCTAAGACTAGGTGCCATCATGATACCTAGCGGAAGGAAATTTGGATCGTGACAAAACTCTGCCAATTTTTTTGAAAATAAAAGAGAGAAAAATGTATTTCAAAGTGAGTCAATATCATATTTTTCAATTAAATCAAAACTGGCCGAACTACGCGGGTCTAATTCTCACCAGGTGTGAGATACATATGCAAACATCATCGGTTCCGACCCCAATTTTCAGAAAAGCCAAAAATATTTTCCTTTAATTCCTTCTTAAGGAGTCTTTCCTTAGAAAACCCCAAATTAAAAAAAAATTAAACTAATAATAATTCTGTGTAGAAATCTTTCATTCTATAAAAAAAGAAAACAAATCAAATCAAAATCCAAAAAATATTTTCTACCTTATTTAGAAGTCTTTTTCCCAAGTTTCCAAAAAAAAAAAAATCAAAAATATGTTTTCCATTCTTCAGAAGTATTTTTCTAAAAATTAAAAAAAAATCATCAGAAAGAAAAATCAAAAAATATTCTTTTTCTTCTTTAGTATTTCTTTAAAGTCCCTCTTTTGAAAATTTAGAGGCAACATTCAAAATCCAAAAAATATTTCTTTCTTCTTAAAAAAAAGACAAATTGAATGGAAATTCAACAAAAATATTTTCTTTTTACTTTTCAAATTCCCAAATTCAAAGCAAAAGAAAAAGAATTTTTAGAAGTCTTTCATTCATAAAAAAAACAATCAAAATCCAAAAAATATGTTTTCTTTTTTTTAGAAATCTTTTTCCTAGAAATTCAAAGAATAAAAATAGTATAAATCAAAATCCAAAAAAAAATATTTTCTTTTTTTAGAAGTATTTCTTTCAAACATTTCAAAAAAAAATGAGAGCCAAATATTTTCTTTCTTATTTTAAAGCCTTTCCTTCAAAAATTTAAAAAAAACGGAATTCAAAAAAATATGTATGAGTTCTATAAATTGAAAAAAAAAAGAGAATTAGTTTATTTACTTCATTCCTGAACTGCGCAAGATCTGATTCATGCGGTGTCATGATACGTAGGCAATCCCTATAGGATTCGATCATAGCCATAAAAATAAAAAGAGAGAGAGAGAGAGAGAGAGAGAGAGAGAGAGAAAGAAAGTGAAAAAAAAAGAGAACAAAAAGAAAAGAAAAGAAGAGTGACAAAAATAACTGAGAAAAACGAAGAGAAAAAATAACAAAAAGAGAAAGAAAAAGAAATCGAGATATGAAAAAAAAAATTTAAAAAGAAGAAGGAGAGACAAAAAAGGAAATCGACATTTAAAGGCCGTGATGAAACACGCAACCGTTGCAAACATTTAGAAAACGTTTATCTGTTTAGGTGCATTGCATCCCCAATATGCGATTCCCTAGGTGTTAAATGTCTCAAACTAATCGGGTTGTTGTGTATGCTCAAAGAACAGGTTCTATTTTTGGGTGGTTGGTTTTTGTGGTGATAATCTAGCTTCACACCCTTACTTCACGAGATCTAAAGGAAGTATCTCCTTGGCCTCAGAAAGTCATATACCCATAATTGAGCCCGATGATAGCCCGACATCGACTATCCCGCAGCCAGAGTCAGCAGATGCTGAGGAAAATAGAAGGCTACGATGCCGTATGCTAGAAATTTGGAACGCATGGTCCAATGGAAGGGAACCACCCAGTACTATCCCCGGATTCCCATAACTGATCCCCAGGATGGGAGGAACTACCCAATGTCCCTATAAAGTAGCCAACCCATTCATTCCGTTTGGGTACCCCACCCTGTCAGCCAACTTCACTAGCATGCCTTCTGAGGTTCGTCCCCAGGCACTATCTTCAGGAATATCAGTGTTCAAATCACCACCAGCCTCTACCATGGCACAACCAACACTGCCTCGACAAATATTTGAATCATCAACTTTCACCTTCCAAGCACCCCAATTTCAGTTGGACACCGCTCGGGTTACCCCAAACTCCTATCCTCAGCACCCACAATTTGAATCTCCCATAGAACATGAGAGAGCCTTGAGGAATCCTGAACAAGAAGAGATAGCACGAAAGATGAAAAGCATAGAGCAAAGCCTCAAGAATATGCAGGGCCAGAGTAGCTAAAAGAGCGTTCCGTATGTTGATTTGTGAATGTTCCCTCACGTGCATTTACCCCTTGGCTTTAAAATTCCAAAGTTTGAAAGATATGACGGACACGGAGACCCGATCGCACTTGTAATGATATTGTAACCAACTGAAGGGTGCAGGTGGAAAAAATGAGTTGCTAATGGACTATTTCGGAGAAAGCCTCACCGGAATCGCTTCTGAGTGGTATATGGACCAAGTACCCATTGTAATATGTGGGATGATTTGGCCCAAAAATTTGTCTGCCAGTTTCAGTATAATGTGGATATCACTCCCGACAGGAACTCTTTGTCCAATTTGAAAAAGAAAACCGCGGAAAGATTTCGTGAATATGATGTCAAATAACGTGAGCAAGCAGCAAGGGTAAAGCCTCTAATGGACGAAGAAGAAATGGTTACGGTCTTATTACAGGCCCAAGAGTCTGATACTTCTAGAACATGATGTCTGCTATGGGTAGACCATTCGCTAAAGCTATAAAAATTCGGGAGATGGTCAAAAATGGTTTGAAAACAGGCCGAATCTTGAGTGAAACTGCTTTTAGGGCTGCAACACAGGCCGTTCAGAATGGTTCGGGTGGTTTGATGAATAGAAACGGGAGAGAAGAGGGAGCCATGATGGCTTGGAGCTCAAAAGAGGCCCGCAGGGCATTGAACCAATCATATATGCTTCCTAAGGTCCCACAACACTATTATCCCTATCAAGATGATGCTTCTTATGTCGTGGCACCGCCTCCCTATGCAGTGATGAACGCGCAATCTTACGCGCGACCACAACATTATGCCCAAAACCGAGCTCCACCTCCCAGAAATGCCTATCGTTACCAAGCTCCGTATAATCCCCAACGAAATGTTCCCCAATACAATCCTCGCCCAAGAGATCCCTTCAGAAGGAATCAGTTCACCCCTATTGGTGAATCGTATTCAAGTTTGTTTCTGTGATGATCCAAAAGGTCATCTTGTGTAAATTTAGCAAAAAATGTTTTCCGAGGCCCCAAAAGCCTCCGTTAATCTCACCTCGATGTGCATGCGCAGCTCGGGCGTGTAGCCGGGAAGTCTTTATGTGGAAATGTGTTAAACAATTGAATTTATGATAATTAATGGAATAAAGTTGAATTTGATCAACGTTTTTGGTAGAAGGACGCGGACCCGTGATTTGACGGTCCCGGATGGTCCGTAGGAAAATATGGGACCGGGGCGTATGCCCGAAATCGAATTTCGAGGTCCCAAGTCTGAGAAATAAATTTTTAAAGGAAATTGTTTTCTGGAAATAATAAAGACTTTTGAAAATGAACTTTGATGTGAAATCTGTGTTACCGAGACCGTATTATGATTACGGATCCCGAAACAGGTTCAATATGTGTTATGTGAGTTATCCGTAAAATTTGGAAAGAAACAGACTTAGTTTGACGTGTTTCGAATCAAAATTGGAGAATTTAGAAGTTTATGAAGTTTGAAAATATTCTATAGATTTTGGAGTTTAATTCATTATTTTTGATGTTATTTTAGTGATTTAATTTCTCGAATAAGTTTGTAGGATGATTTTGAAGTTGTGTGTATATTTGGTTTTGAGCCCCGAGGGCTCAAGTGAGTTCCGGGTAGGTGTCGGGGTGCATAGAAGTTGGAAAAATCTAGTTTTTGGGGGTTGTTCTGTTGTTTGAGATTTTACACTATGTGATCGCATAGGTTGCCCAGCGATCGCGTAGTGTAGTGTGAGGGGGGGTCAATTTGCTCTGGGCGATCGCAAAGATCTGAGTGCGAACATATAGCCTTAGGGTTTAGCTCTGAGCGATTGCACCCCTATGTCCGCGATCTCGTAAGCCTCCTGTGGGGTTGGGGGCTGGGTAGCAAATTGTTCTATGCAAACATGATGTGTGGCTAGAATTCGTGATTTTAAGCATTATTTACCTCGCATTTTATGTACTTTAATGATAAAATACACGTCGTATGTGCTTAATAGGGTTTATTTTATGTGTAGGTGAATTGGAAATGGAAACGGGGCTAAACGGATGCAAATACGTCGAAGAATACGCGAGAG
>MDKI01046190.1:0-70885 GCA_005239505.1 Nicotiana paniculata | reverse complement strand
TAATATTTTTAGCAAAAAAAATAGTATAGAATTTTGGTGTGGTCAAAAATAGTTGTTCACAATCTGGTCATCGGGGTTGCGATAGATGAAAAACCCTCCACAAATCAGCGATAATAACCCGTTAAGCCCAAGAAGCTCCGAATCTCTGTAGCTGAAGTGGGCCTAGGCCAATCTCTGACTGCTGAAATCTTCTTGGGATCCACCTGAATACCCTCTGATGAAACCATATGGCCTAGAAATGCAACCGAACTCAACCAAATCTCACACTTGGAGAATTTGGCATCCAACTGACTATCCCTCAGAGTCTGGAGGACGAATCTAAGGTGTTGCTCGTGCTCCTCTCGGCTGCGAGAGTATATCAATATATCATCAATGAAAACAATAATGAACGAGTCCAAATAAGGCATGAACACTCGGTTCTTCAACTCCATAAATGCAGCGGGGGCATTAGTCAACCCAAAAGAGATCACCAAAAACTCATAGTGCCCATAACGAGTGCGAAAGGTTGTTTTAGGGACATCAGAAGCCCTAATCCTCAGCTGATTGTAACCATATCTCAAATCTATCTTCGAGAACACTATAGCACCCTGAAGCTGGTCAAATAGATCATCAATCCTCGGCAAAGGATACTAATTCTTAATAGTAACCTTATTCAACTATCGGTAATCAATACACATCCTCATCGAGCCATCTTTCTTCTTGACAAACAACACTGGAGCACCCCAAGGAGAAATACTAGGCCTAATGAAGCCTTTATCCGACAAATCCTGCAACTGCTCCTTCAATTCCTTCAACTCTAGCAGGGCCATACGATACGGCAGAGTAGAAATGAGTTGAGTGCCCAGATCCAACTTGATACAAAAATCAATATCCCTGTCGGGTGGCATACCCGGAAGGTAAGTAGGGAATACCTCTGGAAACTAGCGAACCACGGGCACAGACTGCATAGAAGGAACCTCAGCACTAGAATCACGAACATAGGCCAAATAAGCCAAAAACCCCTTCTCGACCATGCGTCGAGCCTTCATATATGAAATAACTCTACCAGAAGAATGACTAGGAGTCCTTCTTCACTCCAAACGAGGCACCCCTGGCAAGGCTAAGGTCACTGTCTTGGCATGACAATCCAGAATAACATGATAGAGGGATAACCAATCCATCAGCAATATAACATCAAAGTCAACCATATCAAGAAGTAACAGATCTACCTGAGTCTCCAGACTACCAATAACTACTACGCATGAACGGTAAACTCGATCTACCATAATAGAATCACCCACCGGTGTAGACATGTGCACGGCAGTACTAAAGGAATCACGAGGCATACTCAAATAAGTGGCAAATATGAAGACACATAGGAGAATGTAGATCCCGGATCAAATAAAACCGAAGCATCTCAGCTGCAAAATGAAATCGTACCTGTAATAACTACATCAGAAGCCTCAGCATCAGGCATGGCAGGAAAAGCGTAGCACAAGGGCAGAGCCCCTCCAACCTGAACATCTATGGGTCTACCTGTTACGGGCTGACCTCTACCTCTCATGGCCTGCCCTCCACCTCTATGAGTCTGACCTCCACCTCTAGCACCACGAACTCCACCCCTAGTTTGCTAACGGGGTGGGGGTGCACCTGCTGTGGGGACCATGGCACAAGAACCCTGATACTGGGAACTACTAGAAGATCTAGGGCAATACCTCGCAATGTGCCCCGAAACACCACAAGAATAACAAGGCCTCTGGTGCTGTGGCTGCTGACTTTGGAACTGACCATGTCGGCCCGGATAACCACCCTGGAAGCTCTTAAACGGCGGTGCACTGATAGGTGATGATGGTGCACCAATAGGAGCTGGTGGTGCACTGTGAGATACCTGAAGTGCCGACTAATAGGGTCTGGGAGGATGACCTCTGCCGGAAGAATCTCTACCTCCAGATGAGGCACCACTGAATCGATCAAAGTAGCGGGACCTCTTTTCAGCCCCCTGACCACCACCCTGTGATAAAATCATCTCAATCCTCCTAGACACATTGGCCGCATCCTGGAATGAAATATCAGTACCTGAATCCCTGGCCATCTGGAGTCTAATGGGCTGAGACAAACCCTCAATAAACCTCTTCACCCTCTCTCGATCCGTGGGAAGTATCATAATAGCATGCCGAGATAGAGTGATGGACCTAGTCTCGTACTGAGTGACAGACATATATCCCTGCTGGAGGCGCTCAAACTTCCTCTGAAGATCCTCCCTTTGAGTAACTGGAAGAAACTTCCCCAAAAAACAACTCGGAGAACTGAGCCCAAGTCAAAGGTGCAGACTCAACTGGTCTGGTCAAGCAATAGTCTCTCCACCAAGTCTTGGCAGTACCAGACAGACAAAATGTAGCAAAGTCAACTCCATTGGACTCCACTATGCCCATGTTCCGAACAACCTCATGACGGTTGTCCAAGTAATCCCGGGGATCCTCTGATGGTGCACCAATGAAAGTAGTAGGGAATAACTTGGTGAATCAATCCACTCTCCATAGAGCATCTGCTGATATAGTTTCTCCCTCAACTGTCGGTGCCACGATACCCGGCTGAGCTACTCCGGATATCTGAGGTGCCGGAGTCTGTAACCGAGGGTCTAAATGCTCTGGTATGCGAGTTGCAGGGGTCTGGGTCCCTCCCCCAGCCTGAGAGATGGGTGGTGCAATAGGAAGAACACAGGCCCGAGCCACACTCTCTATAAGTCCCACCAAGCAGACTAGAGCGTCCTGAAGCACTGGGGTGGCAATAAACCCCTCTAGTACCTGAGTTGTCCAACTGGGACTGTCTGAGCGGGAATCTCCTCGGTGAACTCAACCTGAGGATCCTCCATTAGGGCTGCTGCTCTGTGCTGAGCCTTGCCCCGGCCTCGACCTCGGCCCCTCGTAGGAGCTGGGACAGGAGTATTGAGCTGCTGATCAAAACCTGGGGAAGCACGCGTCCTCGCCATCAGCGAGAGAGTAGAATAGAAACTCAATTTGTATTTAGAATCATATCGCACGACAGATAAGAAGAAACGTAAAGATATTCCTAACTTTGCAGCCTCTGGGGGATAAGTACAGACGTCTCTATACCGATCCCTCAGAATCTACCAAATTTATCCGTGAGTTGTGAGACCTAAGCAACCTAGTGCTCTGATACCAACAAATCCCACCTTCAGGCCGTGATGGCGTCTAACGTTGAACCCGCTAGACAAGCCAACGTTTGAGTTAATTTACTAACTTTCTTTACTAAAGCAATTTAAAAATGAAACAAGGAACACAAACAATTAACAATAATGCGGAAGCTGCGAGTCTATATATATTAATATAATAATTGCTACAAATTTCCGTAAAAAATACCCCAAAATTGGTGTCACAAAAGCTCACGGACTATCTAAGATTACTACAAATAGAAGGTGATGCCAAGATCCACGAACTCATGCGGAACTACCTCGGTGTCACCTGTATGGACTAAAGGATACTCCCTCTAACAATGTCCACAGGTTCCGGCTGTGTGATCGGCACAATATAAAGAAGTGCTGGTATATATCAGTACAACCGACCCCATGTACAAAGTATGTACCGAGCCTAACCTCGGAAAAGTAGTGACGAGGCTAGACACGACAACAACAATTTAGCTGAACAGTTCTATAATATGTACCAGAGAAAATAGTAAGAAATAAGAAGTTAAACATGGTAATACGAGGAAAAGTAATGGGAGCAACACGTGAGAATCAAAAATGAATAACTGAACAAATAACAATACAAAAGAAACAAGTCAACAAGAAATAATAACTCAAACAAGCATGTATACGGCATCACCCGTCCTGCTTTTACTCTCGTCCTCACAATGCAATGTGTAATTTGAAGCAATATAAATCATGGCACGACATCACCTTTCGTTCTTTTACTCTCGTCCTCACAATGCAATGTGTAAATGAAAGAAATATAAATCATGGCACGACATCACCCTTCGTGCTTTTACTCTCGTCCTTAAAATGCAATGTGTAAATGAAAGAAATATAAATCATGGCACGGCATCACCCTTCGTGATTTTACTCTCTTCCTCACTATGCAATGTATAAATGAAAGCAATATAAATCATGGCACGGCATCACCCTTCGTGCTTTTACTCTCTTCCTCACTATAAAATGTATAGATAAAAGCAATGTAAATCATGGCACGACATCACCCTTCGTGCTTTTACTCTCTTGCTCACTATGCAATGTATAGATAAAAGCAATATAAATCATGGCACGGCATCACCCTTCGTGTTTTTACTCTCTTCCTCACTATGCAATGTATAGATAAAAGCAATATAAATCATGGTACGGCATCACCCTTCGTGCTTTTACTCTCTACCTCACTATGAAATGAATGAAATGAATACACGGCATCACCCTTTGTGCTTTATACTCTTCGTCACCCAAATCAACAACAAATAACAACATTGGCAAGGAATTCAACAGTGTGAAATACAGTTCATAACCCCCCAGGAAGGGGAATATCAACAATAATAATAACACTGCCCGGTAAGGGACTCAGCTATAACCAATATCTTACAAGCACATAACTTAATAATTTGGATCCTCAATTGAGACATCATCTTACAAGTACTTAAGCAAATATTCTAAACAATTAAACAACTTCCCAAAGGAAACTACTTCGTAACACAATAAATATCATAGTGATAACATGTAATTCACCAAAATAGAGTCACGGCCATGCTTGAAAATCAATCCCTAGGTACTCATCACCTCACCTATACATTGAACGTGATAAAACAAGTAGCACATATGACTCAACACCTATTTCCTCACTAAAGTTAGGCCAAACATTTACCTCGGCTCCAAGAATGCAAATCAAGCCTCTAGCACCGCTTTCCCTCTCGAATCCAACTCCGAAACGATAGTATCTAGACATAATTGACTCAATAACATCAATAATAACTCGATAATTCAACTCCAAAGCCTAATTACACATTTCCCATCATTCTTCCAAAAATACCAAAAATCGACCCCAGGCCCGCTTGGTCCAAACATGAGGTTCGGACCAAAACTCGATCACCCATTCCCCCACGAGTTCGAATATACAATTTATTTTGAAATCCGACCCCAAAATGAGGTTGAATTCCCAAAAAATCCAAAAGCTCTAACTCTACCCAAAACCCCAATTTCTACCTTTGATTTAATGTTTTTAGACCTAGAATCTAGTAAGTATTGATGGACAATGGAAGAAAACAATGTTAGAATCACTTACCCAAGAGATTATGGTGGAAGGATATCTTGAAAATCGTCTAGGGGGTTTGCAGAAAAAGAAGATGGTGAAAAATATGAAAATCCCGTAGTGGTTGTTTTGTTTTTGGAACTTTAAATAACTGTGCGAATTAACTTTATGCGATCGCGGAAGGATGAATACGATCGCATAGAGACCTGAGTTGGGGGCACAGCGATCGCGGGTTACCTATTGCGATCGCATAGTTCTACCATGCCCCCCCCCCCCCGCGATATCACAAGAAAGGACGCGACCGCACTGACTACTCACCCCCAGCCCCCCTTACCTACCTATACCCCTATGCAATCGCGGACAGTGCTATGCGATCGCATAGATGAAACTGACCTCCCCCTTACTTAAAGTTATGTGATCGCGGAGAGACTTGTGCGATCGCATAGTGTAATGCATTAGACACCAGCAACTTCACTCTACACCAGATTTTCTAACAGTTTTGCACTCCGACGCCTACCCGAAACTCACCCGAGCCCTCAGGGCTCAAAACCAAATATACATACGACTTCCAAATCATCCTACGGACTTATTCAAGTAATAAAACAACCAAACTAACATCAAAATACGTGAATTAAACTCCAAAATCTATAGAATTTTCTCAAAACATCATAGACTTTAAATTTTTCCATTTTTAATCCGAAACACGTCAAACCAAGTTCGTGTCTTACCAAATTTTACAGATAACTCATACAACAGATATTGAACCTGTTCCGAGCTCCGGAACCATAATACGGGCCCGGTAACACAAGATTCATATCAAAGTTCCTTTTCAAAAGTCTTTATTATTTTCAGAAATATAAATTTCTTTAAAAAACTCATTTCTCGGACTTAGGACCTCATATTCGATCTCGGGCATACGCCCAAGTCCCATATTTTCCTACTGACCCTCCGGGACCGTAAAATCACGGGTATGGCTGCGTTTACCAAAACAAGTTCACCAAAATCAACTTTATTAAATTAATTATCATAAATTCAAATGTTCATCACATTTCCACATAAAGGATTCCCGGCTACGCGCCCGGACTGCGCACGCACATCGGGGTGAGATTAACGGAGGCTTTCGAGGCCTCGGAACACAGTTTTAATTAAATTTACACAGGATGACCTTTTGGGTCATCAAATTTTCCTAGTTGAGAATAACCATACCTCGTAGACATATCCCTAGTTGAGAGGAATATTTGCCTTTCCTTAAGTTCAGAGGTCCCGCCTGAAAAATAGGGTTGCATCTTAGTTTTCCCTAAGTTGTGAGTTCAGTTTCCTTAAAATGTTAATCTTTATCTTTCCTTGAGTTCAAGGGTCCCTCTTGGAGAATAGGGTCAATTTTAATTCCCTTAAATTATTAATTGTTAGCTTTTCTTAAGTTTAGGGATCCCTTATGGAGAATAGACTCAGTTTTCAATTTTGTTAGGCTGGTAATCATTAGTTTTCCTTGAATTCAGGGGTCTTGTTGGGTAATTTGGTCAATTTTTATTTTTAGTCAATCTTAGTTTATAGTTTTCCTCAAGCCCAATTTCACATCTAGAAGACGCACGTCCTAGTTTAAATATTTCAGGCCACATTTTTTAGGAGATGTACTTCCTAATTTTATGTTACAGATTTCACTCCTAGGAGATGCACTTCCTAGTTTGTGTCATTCAATTTTTATCTCTAGGAGATGTACTTCCTAGTCTATGTCTTTTAGGTTATACCTTTTAGGAGACGCACTTCCTAGAGTGATTCATTCCAGTTTCAACCTTAGGAGATGCACTTCCTATTTGGGTCTTTCAGATTATACTTTTTGGTTCCTAGTTTTGGTCATTTAAGTTCATCCATAGGAGATGCATTTCCTAGTTTGACTCTTTCAAATTTCACCCCTAGGAGATGCACTTCCTAGTCTGGGTCTTTCAGGTTATATTTTAGGAGTCGCACTTCCTAAATTGAGATTTCACCCCTAGGAGATGCACTTCCTAGTTTGAATCATTTAAGTTTAACCCCTATAGACACACTTCTTAGTCTAGGTTTTTTCTGATTTTATTTTTAGGAGACACACTTCCTAATTTTATATTACAAGTTTCTCTCTTAGGAGATGCACTTCCGAGTTTGAGTCATTCATGATTAACCCCTAGGAGACGCACCTCCTAAATTGAGATTTTACCTCTAGGAGACGCACTTCCTAGTCTGGGTCTTTCAAGTTATACTCTTAAGATGCACTTCCTAAATTGAGATTTCATCCCTAGGAGACGCACTTCCTAGTTTTAGTCATTCATGTTATACTTTTTACGCGACACACTTCCTAATCTAAGTTTATCAGTGTTACTCTTAGAAGACGCACTTCCTAGTTTAAGTTTGTCAGTTTACATACACGAGATACACATCCTAGTCGAGTCTTTTTACTCTCATCATTGCATCCTTCATCATTAGCATAGGTGATTTATAGTTTTGCTAACAACTCACAAATCTTCCTAGTGCAAACTGGGGAAAAAATATTTATTCGTTTTGTTTGTTTTGATTGTAGGCACTCAGCTGGAGAACGAGGGTCAGTATTTCATAAATTAGTTTTAAGTTCAAATCAGATAAGCAGCAGGAGCCCGCCCGAAGAACAGGGTCGACTTTCAGTTTTCAAGTTCAAGTTAGAGGCACTAGGAGCCCGCCTGAAGAATAGGGTCAATTTCAAGTTTCCATGTTCATATTTATTTCAAGTCAAAGCAGCAGGAGCCCGCCTAAAGAACAGGATTAACTTTCAGTTTTCTTCAAGTTCAAGTCAGCAGGAGCCTGCCTGAAGAATAGGGTTGATCCAGTTTCAAGTTGAAGACTCAAGGAAGATTCAAGATAAAAGTAGATAGGATCTTGTATTTTTATTTTATTTTGTTGTAATTTTTTTTTTATTTTTATGTAATAGCAGAGACCGCAAACCCGAACCTCGAATAGTACCGCACTTAACTCTCTTCTCGTCTCATAATACTCTGTCATTTCATTCACTTTTGACTACACGTGACCTGATTCCTTTATAACCCGGGATATGTAGGTTGTCCAAAACAAGGACTCGTCACATTCTATTTTCTTTTAGTTATATTATCTTTTAAATAAGAGTCGGGTCAAAAAAACATGTCTCGTCGTTCTTTGTTTGAAAACTCGTCGTGTTTTCAATTAAAGAGGGGAAGCTGTAGACAAGTAGTTTTTGACCTTCCTTGAATTTTGCAACTTTTAGTGATTAGATATTAGTTTTAGGTAAAACAATACTATTTTGAGTGTTTTATGTTTTATCTTAAAAATAAAAACTACAAAATTATTTTCCTTTGTTTTAGCTTATTGATATTTTGCCTAGTTAGTTTTATTTTTTCTACTTAAGATAAAAACAAAAGTTTTTCAAAATATATTTACTTAGTTTAGTGTGATTTTATGTTGCACATACTTAGTAAATGTTAATGTGAATATCTTGTATTCCTTTTAATTATTTCCTATTATTTTAGATAAAACTAGTATTTTTATTCATCTCTAGAATAAAAGAAAAAAAAACCAAAAACAGAAAAGAAAGATAAAAAATCAAGTACCCTCCCCCTCGGTCCAATATAACCCATTCGTCATGTTTAGTTAGTTCAAATAAAAATAATTAAATAGTACTCATTCTATTTCATTTTATATGATATTATTTGACTCACGACGCATTTTGTACTAACGTACACTATCAGTAACAATTATAGGTAATGGCGAAGCCAATAAGTGTGTTCAAATGTTGAACACCTTTTGCTAGTGGGCTATGAAAGAGTGTTCAATGTCTATTTTTAAATCAATAACAAGTAATGTTTTACCTTATACGTAGTATAGTTTTTTCAGCGTAGGGTGTTCAGTTGACTATTGTAACGACCCGACCAGTCGTTTTGAGCATTTGCACTTCGCTCAGTAGTTTACGGCATGATTAGCTCCATTTGATGTATTATGACTTATGTGAATCGTTGGTTTTGGCTTTCAGTTTATATGAAATCGGTTAGGAAGAATGAATTTCATTATTGAAGCTTTAAGATGGGAGAGTTGACTAAGTAGACTTATTGTGAATCTGACCCCTGGAATGGAGTTTTGATGTTACTGGTAGATATTTATGGTGATTTTTGGACTCGGGCGTATGCCCAGATTTGCATTTGGATGTTACTAGGAGGTTTTGGCACAAATTGGCAAAAATTGAAAATTTGAAGGTTTAGAAAGTTCATAAGTTTGACCGGAAGTTGACTTTGAAGATATCAGATTCGGATTGAGGCTCCAGGAGTTGGTATGGCTTCGTCATGTCATTTGGGACTTGTGTGCAAATTTGGGTTCCTTTTGGGTTGGTTTTCTATGTTTCGGCACGAGTTATAGAAATTGAAAGTTCAAAGTTCATAGATTTTTATTTGAGGTCTGAATCGTCGTTTTGGTATTTCTATGTGTGACTTGAGTACTCAAGTAGGTCCGTGTTATGTTATTGGACTTGTTGGTATATTCGGACAGAGTCCCAAGTGGCTCAGATGTGTTTTCGGCGAGGTTCAGATCATTTTTGTTGCATAGTGCATTGCGGAAGGATGTTGGTTCTGGTGTGATCGCACATGCTGATGGTTTTATGGACGAGTGATGGTCACATAAGCGACAGAGGAGTTGCAGGAGAGAGGTGTGGGTTGGTGTGGAAGACCGAAGAAAGGGAATTTAGGGCATATATGTGCATCCGCAAAAGCGTATGATTAGCCGCAGAAGCAGCGTGTGTCGCAGAAGTGGAAGTTGGTTGGCGCACTTGCTCGTGGCAGAGGCAGAAAATGTATGTAGGTGCGGAAGGGCCGGTCTCCATGGTATTTGAGAGGCTAGATTTCAACCGCAGAAGTGGAAATCGCATATGCGACATTTTAACAGCATATGCAGAAATGCTAGCAGAAGCTATAAGTCTGGGGTTTTGGTGTTTCTTCATATTTTGAGATGTGGGACTGGCATTGAGGCGATTTTTGGAGCAAATTTCATCACAAGGATTGGGTTAAGTATTCTACACTTGGTTTTGATCTTATTCCATGAATCTATCTTCATTTTTAGAAGTTGGTTGATGAATTTAAAGAGAGATTTGGGGTTTTTGGCCTAAAGCTTCATAATATTAATTTTTGATTTTTGAACATCAAATTGGAGTCGGATTTGAATGAACGAACTCGTAATTGAATGAGTTGTCGGATTTTGTGAGATTTATTGGGTTGTGAGGCGCGGGCCCGGGTGTGATTTTTGGTTGGTTTAGTGTTTTGATTAAGGATTCGATCTTTATCATTTGAAATTATTTCCTTGGGATTTATTTGATGTATTTGAGTTTCTTTTTGCTAGTATTGAGCCGTTCGGGGGTCGCTACGCGCGTGATGGCATATTTGGAGCATCGCTTGGCTTGCTCGGCATTGGTATTGGCTCGTTCGAGGTAAGTAACTCTTCTAAACATAGTGTTGAGGGTATGAAACCCCGAAATGTGTATTATGTGATTGGTATTGAGGTGACGCACATGCTAGGTGAAGGGCATGTGGGCGTGCACCAAGTGAATTGGGATTCTGTTGTTAATATTTGTGTTTTCACCATGCGATAAAGTAAGTGAGTTGTCAAGCATTCTAGATATTGTGTTTAGGCATTATGTTGGGACCCATAGTGGTCGTTCCTTGCTGTCATTTTACTGAGTTCATTGATATTTAGTACTCAGTCGTGTTCATGCATTCATATCATATCTCAGTCACAGTTGTTTTTTATTGACATATCATATCATTGTTGTCGGGCTAGTTTCATGACATTGTGAGCCCGTGAGTGAGACTGGAGAGATGGATGACTAAGTGAGGTCAGGGACCTGTTTGTGAGGATATTGATACTATAGCACGTGAGTTGTCCGTGCAGCACGTGAGTCATCCCTACAGATCTAGATATTGATATTATAGCACGTGAGTTGTCCCTGCATAACGTGAGTTGTCCGTGCAGCACGTGAGTTGTCCGTGGAGCACGTGAGTTGTCCGTGCAGCACATGAGTTGTCCGTGCGGATTATAGCGCTTGGACTATATGAGCCCCTTCGGAGTATGTACACCCCCAGTGAGCGTTGTTGATTGTATTGAGGGATGGAACTTCTCTGGACATGGAACTTGGCCGAAGCATATATATACCTGGAGATGGATCTTCTCCATGGGGTCAGATTGGCCTTCCTCGGTACTAAGTTACTGATGGTCAGTGATGTATATATTTCGTGATGGATCTTTCCTAAGCCGTATGTGCTATATACGGTACCGAATGGTTGAGCATGATGAGTGGAAAGTGTAAGACAGTGAAATTGAGTACATGATTCATCTCTGAGATAAATGGTATTGGCATGCACACATGACATACATCCATAGAGATGCATTTTTCCTCATGTTGTACGGTATCTCGTCATTCATGACTTTTTTTTACACACATTGATATGTGGGCATAGAGAGGTATTTTACACTTGTTATCTGGAAAAAAAATGAAACATCTTATCGTGGAAAGGATACTTGGAAAAAATTATAATTTTCAACCTTACTCGCATTTTTGGCATTTTCGGTAAAAGATTTGGGTAATCACTAAGATACTTGAAATGCATGACTATTTTCTAGAACTATGAACGAGCTGAGCATTTTTAATTCTAAGATACCTCTCTCAATACTTGTACTATGTTGTATGAACTATTGTGGAATATTGGTATTGGACCCGACCTTGTGTTAGCTCGTCACTACTTTTAACCTAAGGTTAGGTTTGTTACTTACTAAGTACATGGGGTCGGTTTTCCACATACTACACTTCTGCACCTTGTGTGCATATGCTGGTTGCAGATATTCCTGTGTTCGATGGGAGATGGATTGAAGATGTACCTTCATCCTAGTTGTAGCCGCCTCTTGTTCGTGGCAGCCTTAGCTCTATAAATCATTGTTTAGTACTTTTCAAACAGGTTATGTACTTATTCCATTTCAGCTTTGTAAACTCTATTTTTAGAAGCTCATGATGTGTACTACCAGTCCTTGGGTAATGTATAAAATTCAGTATATTACTATCGTTTATTTGTCTTGTTAATATCATTAGAATTGGATAGTTACTACTCCCTCCGTTCCAATATATGTGAACTTGTTTGACTGGGCACGGAGTTTAAGAAAAAATGAAGACTTTTGAAATTTGTGGTCCTAAACAAATCAAAAAGGGGCCCATCGTATTTGTATGGTTATAAAAGCTTCTTATTAAGGGTGGAATTGTAAGTTTAAGCTAAATTGTTTCCAAATTTAGAAAGGAGTCATTCTTTTTGGAACGTACCAAAAAGGAAATAGGTTCACATAAACTGGAATGGAGGGAGTAGTTGACTTACCAAATGAGTTGGGTTATGTCATGACCTGATTTACCCACCGGAAGGTATCGTGACGGAACCTAGTATCTACGACTAGGTAAGCCTAAATTTGCAAAAAAAAATATATAATATAATAAATAAAAACAGAAAGAAGAACACAGAAGACATAACATAGTCGCTCGGCATATACACATATACTTCCCAAAACCCGAAATGTCACATCTAGTCACAAGCTCTTTACTAATTTAGCTCTATGCAACGAAGAACAGAAAATACATAAGATGACTATAAAAATTTGGAGTGGAAAGTGACTCGAATGACTCTGTGGACGCGGCAGAATTACCTTTAGGTTCTCGAAGCAGCTACTCGGACCCCAAGCCACAAAACTGAGTGCTGGTACTTGGATCTGCACACGAAACTATATGCAGGAAAGGGCATGAGTACACTACAACTGGTACCCAGTAAGTGCAAAGCCTAACCTTAGTCAAGTAGTGACGAGGTCAGGTTAAGGCTCTACTGGATTTTTATAAGTAAAACAGTTTAAAATTGTAGATTAAGTTATAAAAGCTAAGGTAAAAAAAATAAACGAATATATCTGAAAATAAAACAACAACAGGGAGCCCTTGGCTCAGCACAAAGTATCACACGGTGGAATCTCCCGGGATACGTCCCGTAGTTCCAAATGTAAGATGCAGTACAGGGGGGAAGCTCCAGGACTACGTTCGTAGTCCCAATTTAAATATGCAGTGCAGGTCAAAAACTACCGGAATACGTCTGTAGTCCCAATTTAAATATGCAGTACAGGGGGGAAAGCTCCCGGAATATGTCCGTAGTCCCAATTTAAATATGCAATGCGAATGAATGTCGGATATAGTGTATTTAAACAGCTCAGGAAAAGAGTCACAGACAAGAACAAGATAAGGACTAACTAACATGGTACACATTGTATCAAATAAGGAATTTAGGTAAAATATATAGACATGCTTCTTCCTAAACTAAACTACGCAAGTGACACATTAAACAGTGAAATGGGAGTAAAATGATTTATGGCATGGATAGGAAAAATGAAATTAAGCAACAATGGCCCATGTACGTACTCGTCACCTTACGTACACGGCGCCCATCCAACAAATAATATCAAAACAACCTAAGGGGAAGTCCCCAACATAGAGTTAGGCAAGCCACTTACCTCGACTGCGCTACTCAACTCAAAACTATGTTCTTGCCACGAGTACCCGACTCCGAATGGCCCAAATCTATTCAATTCAATTGCATAATGTAAATATCACTTTAAGGAATCAATATAGCTAATTAGTTTGAAGCTAATACGCGAAATCAGGAAAATTGTCCAAAAAGTCCCCAGGGACCACGTCTCAGAATCGGGTAAAATTTACAAATTCTGAACACCCATTCACTCACAAACTCACTCGAATAAGAATCATCGAAATCCGACGTAAAAATATTCTTAAATCCTCATAGTTCTATTTGGGGAACTCTCATCCCATTTTAATGATTTTTCATCCAATTTCATTGATTAGATGGAAGAAATTACTATGGGTTAATTATATACAAGTAAATTAAGGTTAGAAATCGTTACCTATGAGTCTTCTCTTCAAAACCCACTCCAAATCGCCAAATCCCGAGCTCCAAATCGTTATAGAAAATATGAATTTCAAACCCTCGGATTTTGTATAAACAACCGAGGAATTCCGCACCTGCGACTCTTGGACCGCACCTGGGGTTCTCGCACCTATGTAAAATCCATCGCAGGTGCGAAAAATCAGTAACAAGGCTGGAGCCGCCTTGCGGTCACTGGACCGCATCTGCGGCGCCGCACCTACAGAACCCAGACCGCATCTGCGAGCACTGGTTGACCTTGGCCAATACCGCACCTGCGAAGCCCCTGTCCGCACCTGCATGTCCGTACCTGTGGCTCCCCATCCGCAGGTGCGAGGCACCAGAACCATCAATGCTTCAGTTGGTTTCCTAAGTCCACATTCATCCCGTTGAGCATCTGAAACACCCCCGAGGCCCTTGGGACCTCAACCAAGCTTACCAACAAGTCCTAATACCTTATTCAAATTTAATCGAGCCTTCATAACACATCACATAACATCAAAATCACCAATTATGCATGGATTCAAGACTAAGAACTTATGAAATTTCCAAAATCCACAACCAAGCCGAAACACGTCAAGTCCAGTCGGAATAACCTCATATTTTACACACAAGTCATAAATGACACGATGGACCAACTGCCACTTCCGGAATCCCATTCCGAGCCTGACGTCAAAATTTCACCTATCGGCCGATATTGCCGAAATTGTAACTTTCGCCAATTCAAGCCTAAATCTACTACACACCTCAAAAAGCACATTCCGAACACGCTCCTAACCCAGAGAGTACCCAATGGAGCTAACGGAGTCGAGAAAATTCCATTCTGGATCTGTCTTCACACAGTTCCAACTACAACCCGATTTCTAAAGCTTAAACTCACATATAAGGACTATATGTCAAAAAACTCCCCGAAATTCACAACTAAATGTTCCGACAAGTCCCAAAAGCATAAATAGACATGGGAAAAGTAGTTATTAGGGGATCAGGGTGCGAACTCTTAGAACGGTCGACCGGGTCATTTCATTCTCCCCCTCTTAATAGAATCGTTCATCCTCGAACGAGTATAGAAACAAACCTGAAGCTGTGAAAAGATAAGGGTACTGACTGCGTATATCCTGCTTGGCCTCCCAAGGCACCTCCTCGACCGGCTGACTCCTAAAACTGAACCTTTATTGATGCAATATTCTTTGACGTGAGCTTTCTGACCTGCCTATCCAATATAGCTACTGTCTCCTCAACATATGATATATCCTTATGCAACTGGACTGAATTGAAATCAAGAACATGAGTCGGGTCACCGTGATACTTCCGAAGCATAGAAATGTGGAATATCGGATGAACTCCTGCTAGGCTGAGAGGCAAGGAAAGTTCATAAGAAACCTCCCCAACACACCGCAACACGTCAAAAGGGCCAATAAATCTCGGACTCAGCTTACCCTTCTTCCCGAACCTCATGACGCCCTTCATAGGCGATACCCGAAGTAAAAGATTTTGGTTTTCACTAAGATACTTAAAACGCTTGACTATTTTCTGGAATTGTGAACGAGCTGAGCATTTTTACTGCTAAGATACCTCTCTAATTACTTGTACTATGTTGTATGAACTATTGTGGAATATTGGTATTGGACCCGACCTTGTGTTAGCTCGTCACTACTTTTAACCTAAGGTTAGGTTTGTTACTTACTGAGTTCATGGGGTCGGTTGTTCACATACTACACTTCTGCACCTTGTGTGCAGATGTTGGTTGTTGATATTGTTGTGTTCGATGGGAGCTGGATTTAAGATGTACCTCGGTCCTAGTTGTAGCCGCCTCTTGTTCGTGGTAGCCATAGCTCTATAAAAAAATGTTTAGTACGTTTCAAACAGCCTATGTACTTATTTCATTTCAGCTTTGTAAACTCTATTTTTAGAAGCTCATGATGTGTACAACCAGTTGTTGGGTAATATATAAAATTCAGTAAATTATTATCGTTTATTTGTCTTGTTAATATCATTAGAATTGGATAGTTACTACTCCCTCCGTTCCAATTTATGTGAACTTGTTTGTCTGGGCACGGAATTTTAGAAAAAATGAAGATTTTGAAATTTGTGGTCCTAAACAAATCAAAAAGGTGCCCATCGTATTTGTGTGGTTATAAAAGCTTCTTATTAAGGGTGGAATTGTAAGTTTAAGCTAAATTGTTTCCAAATTAGAAAGGGGTCATTCTTTTTGGAACTGACCAAAAAGGAAATAGGTTCACATAAACTTGAATGGAGGGAGTAGTTGACTTACCAATTGTGTTGGGTTATGTCACGACCTGATTTACCCTCCGGAAGGTATCGTGACGGCACAAAGTCTCTACGACTAGGTAAGCCTAAATTTGGGAAAAAATAAATATAATATAATAAATAAAATCAGAAAGAAGACATAACATAGTCGCTCGGCATATACAGATATACTTCCCAAAACCCGGAATGTCACATCTAGTCACAAGCTCTTTACTAATTTAGCTCTATGCAACGAAGAACAAAGAATACATAAGATGTCTATCAAAATCTGGAGTGGAAAGTGACTCGAAAGACTCTGTGGACGCGGCAGAATTACCTTTCGGTCTCCTCGAAGCAGCTACTCGGACCCCCAGCCACAAAACTGAGTGCAGGTACCTGGATTTGCACACGAAAAATGTATGCAGGAAAGGGCATGAGTACACCACAACCGGTACCCAGTAAGTGCCAAGCCTAACCTCAGTCAAGTAGTGACGAGGTCAGGTTAAGGCTCCACTGAATTTTTATAAGTAAAACAGTTTAAAATAGTACAGAAGGATATAAAAGCTAAGGTAAGCAGTATAAACGAATAAATCTGAAAACAAAACAGCACCACGGAGCCCTTGGCTCAGCACAAAGTATCACACGGTGGAATCTCCCGGGATACGTCCTGTAGTTCCAAATGTAAGATGCAGTACAGAGGGGGAAGCTCCCGGAATACTTCCATAGTCCCAATTTAAATATGTAGTACAGGGCGAAAACTCCCGGCATACGTCCGTAATCCCAATTTAAATATGCAGTACACGGAGAAAGCTCCCGGAATACATCTGCAGTCCCAGTTTAAATATGCAGTACAGGGGGAAAGCTCCTGCGAATGAATGTCGGATATAGTGTATTCAAACAGCTCAGGAAAAAAGTCACAGACAAGATTAAGATAAAGACTAACTAACATGGTACACATTGTATCAAATAAGGAATTTAGGTAAAACAGATAGACATGCTTCTTCCTAATCTAAACTACACAAGTAGCATATTAAACAGTGAAATAGGAGTAAAATGATTTATGGCATGGATATTAAAAATGGAATTAAGCAACAATGGCCCGTGTACGTACTCGCCATCTTACGTACATGGCGCCCATCCAACAAATAGTATCAAAACAACCTAAAGGGAAGTCCCCAACATAAAGTTAGGCAAGCCACTTACCTCGACTGCGCTACTCAACTCCAAACTACGCTCTTGCCACGAGTACCCGACTCCGAATGGCCCAAATCTATTCAATTCAATTGCATAATGTAAATATCACTTTAAGGAATAAATAGAGCTAATTAGTTCGAAGCTAATACGCAAAATTAGGAAGATTGTCGAAAAAGTCCCCCTGGACCACGTCTCAGAGTCGGGTAATATTTACAAATTGCGAACACCCATTCACTTACGAACTCACTCGAACAAGAATCATCGAAATCCGACGTAAAATTCTCCTTAAATCCTCATATTTCTATTTGGGGAACTCTCCTCCCATTTTCATGATTCTTCACCCAATTCATTGATTAAATGGAAGAAATTCCTATGGGTTAATGATATACAAGTGAATTAAGGTTAGAAATCGTTACCTATGAAACTTATCTTCAAAACCCACTCCAAATCTCCAAATCACGAGCTCCAAATCGTTTTAGAGAATATGAATTTCAAACCCTCGGATTTTGTATAAACAACCCAGGAATTCCGCACCTGCGATTCTTGGACCGCACCTGGAGTTCTCGCACCTGTGGAAAATCCATCGCAGGTGCGAAAACTCATTAACAGGGATGGAGCCGCACCTGCGGTCACTCGAACGTATCTGCGGCTCCGCATCTGTAGAACCCAGACCGCACATGCGAGCACTGGCTGACCATAGCCAATACAGCACCTGCAAAGCCCCTGCCCGCACCTGTGTGTCCGCACCTGTGGCTCCCCATCCGCAGGTGAGAGACACCAGAACCATCAATGCTTTAGTTGGTTTCCTAAGTCCAAATTCATCCCGTTGAGCATCCGAAACATCCCCGATGCCCCTGGGACCTTAACCAAGCTTACCAACAAGTCCTAATACCCTATCCAAATTTAGTCGAGCCTTCAAAACAAATCACATAACATCAAAATCACCAATTATGCATGGATTCAAGCCTAAGAATTTATGAAATTTCAAAAATCCACAACCAAGCCGAAACACATCAAATCCAGCCTGAATAACCTCATATTTTACACACAGGTCATAAATGACATGACGGACCTGCTGCCACTTCCGGAATCCCATTCCGAGCCCGATATCAAATTTTCACCTATCGGCTGATATCACCGAAATCATAACTTTCGCCAATTCAAGCCTAAATCTACTACACACCTCAAAAACACATTTCGAACACGCTCCTAACCCCGAAAGCACCTAACGGAGCTAACGAAGTCGACATAATTCCATTCCGGGTCCATATTCACATAGTTCCAACTACAACCCGATTTCTAAAGCTTAACTCATATATAAGGACTATATGTCAAAAAACTCCCCGAAATTCACAACTAAATGTTCCGACAAGTCCCAAAAAGCAGAAATAGACATGGGAAGAGTAGTTATTAGGGGATCGGGGTGCTAACTCTCATAACGGCCAACCGGGTCGTTACATTCTCCCCTTCTTAAGAGAATCGTTCTTCCTCTAACGAGTATAGAAACATACCTGAAGCTGTGAAAAGATGACGGTATTGACTGCGCATATCCTTCTCGGTCTCCCAAGTCGCCTCCTCGACCGGCTAACCCTTCCACTAAACCTTTATTGATGCAATATTCTTTGACATGAGCTTTTTGACATGCCTATCCAATATAGCTACTAGCTCCTCAACATATGATAGATCATTGTGCAACTGGACTGAATTGAAATCAAGAACATGAGTCGGGTCACCGTGATACTTCTGAAGCATAGAGACGTGGAATACCGAATGAACTCCTGATAGGCTGAGAGGCAAGTCAAGTTCATAAGCAACCTCCCCAACACACCGAAATACGTCAAAAGGGCCAATAAATCTCAGACTCAGCTTACCTTTCTTCCCGAACCTCATGACACCCTTCATAGGAGATGCCCGAAGCAAAACACGATCACCAGCCATGAATGCCAAATCACGAAACTTCCGGTCCGCATAACTCTTCTTCCTAGACTGAGTTGTGCGAAGTCTTTCCTAAATCACCTTCACTTTTTCTGAATGGTGCGCTTGGACTGCACGTCCATCTGAGGGTGAAAGGTTGTACTCAACTCCACCCTGGTGCCTAACTCCTGTTGAACGGCTCTCCAGAACCGTGAAGTGATATGTGTACCTCTGTCTGAAATGATAGATACTGGAATACCGTGGAGGCGAACGATCTCCCTGATATAAACCTCAGCCAACCTCTCGGAGGAACATGTAGTCAACACTTGAATGAAATGGGCTGATTTGGTCAGCTGATCCACGATCACCCAAATAGCATTGGACTTTCTCAAAGTCCGAGGGAGTCCAACCACAAAGTCCATGGTGATCCGCTCCCACTTCCACTCGGGAAGCTCAATCTGCTGAAGCAACCCTCCCTGTCTCTGGTGCTCATATTTGACTTACTGACAGTTGAGACACTTGGCCACAAACTCCACTATATCCTTTTTCATCCTTCTCCACCAATAGTGTTGTCTCAGATCCTGGTACATCATCACGGTACCCGAATGAATGGAATACCGCAAGCTATGGGCCTCCTCAAGAATCAACTCCCGAAGCCCATCTACATTGGGCACAAAGATACGGCTTTGCATCCTCATCACTCCATCGCCACCTATAGTCACATCCCTAGAATCACCTCGATAAACCCTGTCCTGAAGAACCAGAAGGTTGGGATCATCATATTGGCGCTCTTGAATGCGGTCATAAAGAGAAGACCGGGCAACCACACAAGCTAAAACCCAGCAAGTCTCTGAAAGAATCAATCTCATGAACTGACTGGCTAAGGACTGAACATCCAAGGCTAGGGGCCTCTCAACTGTCGGAAGATATGCCAAACTCCCCAAACTCTCCGCACGGTGACTCAAGGCATCGGCCACCACATTGGCCTTCCCCGGGTGGTATAATATGGTGATGTAATAATCCTTTAGTAACTCCAACCATCTCCGCTGGAGCAAATTGAGGTCCTTATGCGTGAACAAGTGCTGCAAACTCCGGTGATCAGTGAAAACCTCACAGGGAACACCGTATAAATAATCACGCCATATCTTCAGGGCGTGAACAATCGCTGCCAACTCAAGATCATGAACTAGATAGTTCTTCTCATGCACCTTCAACTGCCTGGACGCGTGGGGCAATCACCCTACCGTCCTGCATCAACACCGCTCCAAGGCCAATCCTCGAAGCATCACAATAAACTAAATAAGACCCTGAACCCATAGGCAATACCAACACTGGAGTTGCAGTCAGGGTTGTCTTTAGCTTTTGAAATATCTCCTCGCACTCCTCACTCCACTTAAACGGAGCACCCTTTTGGGTCAATCTGCTCATAGGTGCTGCAATGAATGAAAATCTGTCCACAAACGGCAATAGTACCCAGCCAAACCAAGGAAACTACGGATCTCAGTAGCTGAAGATGGTCTAGGCCAACTTTGCACCGCCTCCACCTTCTTCAGATCTACCTTGATCCCATCACAAGACACCACATGACCTAAGAATGCCACATAATCAAGCCAAAATTCACCCTTAGAAAATTTTGCGTACAACTTTTTCTCCCTCAAAGTCTGAACCACGGTCCTCAAATACTCCTAGGACCGAGAATATACCAAGATGTCATTAATGAACACAATGACAAAAGAATCAATACAATGCTGAAACACACTGTGCATTAGGTGCATAAAGGTTGTTGGCGCGTTGGTCAGCCCAAATGACATAACAAGGAACTCATAGTGGCCATATCTGGTCCTAAAGGCAGTCTTCGGGATATCCGGCTCCCGAATCTTCAACTGATGATAGCCAGAACGCATGTCGATCTTGGAAAATACCCTGGAACCCTATAGTTGGTCAAACAAATCATCAATGAGAGGCAAAAGGTACCTGTTCTTCATTGTAACATTATTCAGCTACCGGTAATCAATACACATACGCATAGAGCCGTCTTTTTTCTTCACAAATAATGTCGAAGTACACTACGCCTGATGAAACCCTTATCAAGCAACTCCTGCAACTGCTCCTTCAATTCCTTCAATTCAGGAGAAGCCATGCGATATAGAGGAATGGAAATGGGCTGAGTGCCCGGCAACAAATCAATACCGAAATTGATATCTCTGTCAGGCGGTATAGCCGGAAGATCAGCTGGAAAAACATCAGGATAGTCCTGCACAACTAGAACTGACTCACTGTGGGGTTCCAACACTAACATCTCTCACATAGGCTAAGTACGCATCACACCCCTTCTCCACCATCCGCTGAGCCTTAAGAAAAGAAATGACTCTGCGGGGAGTATACATTAAGGTACATCTCAACTCTAGTCTCGGTAAACCTGGCATAGCCAGCGTCACTATCTTAGCGTGACAATCAAGAATAGCATAATGGGGCGGCAACCAGTCCATGCCCAAGATAACATCGAAATCTACTATGCTGAGTAATAATAGATCAGTCATGGTCTCAAAACCACTGATAACAATCAAACACGATCGATATATGCGGTCCACAACAAGAGAATCTCCCACGGGAGTAGAAACATAAATAGGGGAACTTAAAGAATCCCTAGATATCCCCAGATGCGAAGCAAAATAAGAAGACACATATGAATACGTAGAGCCTGGGTCAAATAATATTGATGCATCCCTATGACAAACAGGGACAATACCTGTGATGACTAAATCTGAAGCTACATCCTCTAAACGGGCTGCAAGGTCATAGTACCTGGCCTGGCCTCCCCCTCTAGGGCAACCTCGACCTCACCGACCTCCACCTCGAGCTATATGAGAAGGTGGGGTAGCAGTTGGGGATGGGAACATAGTTGGAGGACCCGGTGGAGCACGTGGGGCCTGATAAGTTTGAGATGGTGCACACCTCCTAGATCTGGGGAAATCTCTGATCACGTGGCGAGGGTCACCACACCCAAAACAACCCCTCAGAGGAAGTGGCGGCTGGTGTTGACTCTGAACTGGCCGGTGATAGTACCTCGAGCAAGAGGCACACAAGACACTGGTGGTGCATAATAAGGCTCCTGAGGTCTAGGAGGAGCTGGAATACCACAGGCTGCTGGAAGAGCTGAATGAACAGGGCGACTCACAAAACTCCTACCATAGCGTGCTGCTGGTGCACGAACTCCAGAAAAAAGACCAGTCTCTCAGGACCTCTTGGCCTCTCTCTCCTCCCTGTCCCGGGATAACATACTCTCAATCCTCCGGGCAATACTCACGGCCTGCTAGTAAGTGATATATGTCTCAAACTCTCTGACCATACTGGTCAGAATACTGGGGTAGAGTCCCTCAATGAAGTGTCAAACCCTCTCTCTGATCGTGGCAACCAAAGCTGGTGCATGACGAGCCAAGTCACTGAAACGGACTGCTACTCTGACACAATCGTGGTACCCTGGCGTAACTGCTTAAACTTCGCACGCCAAACATCCCTGAGGCTCTAAGGGACAAACTCAAGCAAAAACATCTCGAAGAACTGATCCCAAGTAAGTGAAGCTTCCTCCTCCGGACTACTCAACTCATAGGCACGCCATCACTGATAAGACGCTCCCCTCAGCTGGAAAGCGGTGAAAGAAACCCCACTCGTCTCCACAATACCTATAGTGCGGATAATGCGATGACACTCCTCAAGAAAACCTAGAGCATCATCTGAAGCTAATCCACTGAAATCAGGTGGCTGGTACTTCTTGTACTTCTCAAGTCTGAGTTGCTCTACCTTAGAAGCAACTAACCTAGCCTCATGTTGAGCTGGAGCCGCTGGGGGAATAGGAATATACTCTAGAACATGCCCAACATGGACCCTCTGCTGAGGAGTGCGGGTTGCAGGAGTCTGTGCCCCTCCCCCGGCCTGGGATGTAGCTAGAGCTATCGGAGTAGTTCCTCCGGAGTCAGAGTACTGAAAGCGCTCATGAACTGAGCCAAAGTCTCCTGGAGGGCTGGAGTAATAGTAGGGACCTCCTATGCCCCTCCAACTGTAGCTGCTGGGGGATCCTCCATCTCTGCTCTCATCGGTGCTCGGGCTGTACCGCGTGCTCGTCCTCTACCCCTGCCCCTGCCTCTAGCAGCTCTGGCTGGGGGCTCGGGTGCCTGATCGTCAGTACGTCCGGTACGGGACCTCACCATCTGTGAGCAAGAGTAGAATATATTTTTAGAATTTTGATGACAGTAACTAGCACGACAAGGAATTCCAAAGAATATGATTGTTCTTAACAGTTACACGGCCTCTCAAAGATAGATATGAATGTTTCCGCACCGATCCGCGAGACTCTAATAAACTGGCTTGTGACTTGTGACTCCTATTAGCCTAGACGCTCTGATACCAACTTCTCATGACCCGATTTACCCTCCGTAAGGTATCGTGACGGCACCTAGTCTCTACGACTAGGTAAGCCAAAATTTTCGAAAAAATAATATAATATAATAAATAATAACAGAAAGAAGAACACAAAAGAGATAACATAGCCGCTCGCGTATACAAATATACTTCCCAAAATCCGGAATGTCACATCTAGTCACAAGCTCTTTACTAAATTTTCTCTATACAACGAAGAAAAAAGAATACATAAGATGTCTATCAAAATCTGGAGTGGAATGTGACTCGAAGGACTCTGCTGACTTGGCAGAATTACCTTTCGTCTCCTCGAAGCAGCTACTCGGCCCCTAGCCACAAAACTGAGTGCTAGTACCTGGATCTGCACACGAAAAATGTATGCAGGAAAGGGCATGAGTATTCCACAACTGGTACCCAGTTAGTGTCAAGCCTAACCCCAGTCCAGTAGTGGCGAGATCAGGTTAAGTCTCTACTGGATTTTTTAAAGTAAAACAGTTTAAAATAGTACAAAAAGATATAAAAGCTAAGGTAAGCAGTATAAACGAATATCTGAAAATAAAACAGCAACAGGGAGCCCTTGGCTCAGCACAAAGTATCACAAGGTGGAATCTCCCGAGATACGTCCCGTATTTCCAAATGTAAGATGCAGTACAAAGGGGGAAGCTCCTGAAATACGTCCGTAGTCCTAATTTAAATATGCAATGCGAATGAATGTCGAATACAGAGTATTTAAACACCCCAGGAAAAGAGTCACAAACAAGAACAAGATAAGGACTAACTAACATGGTACACATTGTATCAAATAGGGAATTTAGGTAAAACAGATAAACATGTTACTTCCTAATCTAAACTACGCAAGTAGCACATTAAACAGTGAAATAGGAGTAAAATGATTTATGGCATGGATAGGAAAAATGGAATTAAGCAACAATATCCCATGTACGTACTCGTCACCTTACGTACACGACGCCCATCCAACAAATAGTATCAAAACAACCTAAGGGGAAGTCTCCAACATAGAGTTAGGAAAGACACTAACCTCGACTGCGCTACTCAACTCAAAACCATTCTCTTGACACGAGTACCCGACCCCGAATGAACCAAATCTATTCAATTCAATTGCATAATGTAAATATCACTTTAAGAAATCAATATAGCTAATTAGTTCGAAGCTAATACGCGAAATTAGGAAAATTACCCAAAAAGTCCCTCGGGCCCACGTCTCAGAATCGGGTAAAATTTACAAATTCCGAACATCCATTCACTCACGAACTAACTCGAACAAGAATTATCGAAATCCGACGTAAAAATCTTCTTAAATCCTCATATTTCTATTTGGGGAACTCTCCTCCCATTTTCATGATTTTTCACCCAATTTAATTGATTAGATGGAAGAAATTGCTATGGGTTAATGATATACAAGTGAATTAAGGTTAGAAAACGTTACCTATGAGTCTTCTCTTCAAAACCCACTCCAAATCGCCAAATCCCGAGCTCCAAATCATTTTAGAAAATATGAATTTCAAACCCTCAGATTTTGTATAAACAACCGAGGAATTCCGCACCTGCGACTCTTGGACCGCACCTGGGGTTCTCGCACTTGTTGAAAATCCATCGCAAGTGCGAAAACTCACTAACAGGGCTAGGGTCGTACCTACGGTCATTGGGCCACATCTGCGGTTTCGCACCTGCGGAACCCAGACAACACCTGCGAGCACTGGATCACTTTGGCTAAGACCGCACCTGCGAAGCTCCTGCCTGCACCTGCGGCTCCCCATCCGCAGGTGCGAGACACCTGAACCAACAATGCTTCAGCTGGTTTCCTAAGTCCAAATTCATCCCGTTGAGCATCCGAAACATCCCCGATGCCCCTGGGACCTTAACCAAGCTTACCAACAAGTCCTAATACCCTATCCAAATTTAGTCGAGCCTTCAAAACAAATCACATAACATCAAAATCACCAATTATGCATGGATTCAAGCCTAAGAATTTATGAAATTTCCAAAATCCACAACCAAGCCGAAACACATCAAATCCAGTCTTGAATAACCTCATATTTTACACACAGGTCATAAATGACATGACGGACCTGCTGCCACTTCCGGAATCTCATTCCGAGCCCGATATCAAATTTTCACCTATCGGCTGATATCACCGAAATCATAACTTTCGCCAATTCAAGCCTAAATCTACTATAGACCTCGAAAATACATTCTGAACACGCTCCTAACCCCAAAATCACCCAACGGAGCAAATGGATTCGTGAAATTCCATTCCGGATCCGTCTTCACACAGTTAACCCAATTTCTAAAGCTCAAACTCACATATAAGGACTATGTGTCCAAAAACTCCCCGAAATTCACAACTAACGTTCCGACAAGTCCAAAAAGTAGAAATAGACATGGGAAAAGCAGTTATTAGGGGATCGGAGCTCTAACTCTCAAAACAACCGACCGGGTTGTTACAGGTTAGATGTCATCACAACTAGTGGATATAGGGTCGTGACAACCACCCTTGGGCCATCATAGCTTCGCCCCAGGACTTACAAGTGAAAATATTGAATACATATAGGAAAGTATTTGAACAATTTTTTAAAGAGTATTTCTTTAAAAAATTATAAACAAAACTCACAAGCTATAGGAGAGTCATAAGGAGGGGTGGTATGCTATCTTTCTTTAATAAATTATAAACAAAATTCACAAGCTAATTATTTTAATAAATTAAAGAAAAAGATGAGGAAATTTTATATTTTGTCTACAGAAACAATGGATAACTCGAAAACTTCTCTAAAACCACCATTTCTAGTGGTAGTTTTGTTATTGAATTCTTCAAAACTTGTGCAACTTCTTATTAAGATGCACTGTCTTCCAAGTTGGAATCAAAGTTGATCATGACAAGTGCAAGATAAATCGCCCTCGAAGTCAAGGCCACAAACTAACCATTATGTTTTTTACTCACAAATTTTCTTTGTCTGAAACACGGATGAATGTAATGTTCATATCAAAGCTTGGAAGCTTGAATTTTTCACGTATAATTCCACAGTTCTACTTACGCAAAGGCTATTGAGAAGATCATACCTCTTAGGCATTCTTTCTAGTTGAGAAGAACCATACCTCGTAGACATATCCCTACTTTAGAGGAATATTTGGCTTTCCTTAAGTTCAGAGGTCCCACTTGGAAAATAGGGTTGCATCTTAGTTTTCCCTAAGTTGTGAGTTCAGCTTCCTTAAAATGTTAATCTTTATCTTTTCCTGAGTTCAGGAGTCCCTCTTGGAGAATAGGGTCAGTTTTAATTCCCTTAAATTATTAATCTTTAGCTTTTCTTAAGTTTAGTGGTCCCTCCTGGAGAATAGGCTCAGTTTTCAATTTCGTTAGGTTGGTAATCATTAGTTTTCCTTGAGTTTACGGGCCGGCCGCGTTTGGATAATAGGGTCAGTTTTTATTTTTAGTCAAGCTTAGTTTATAGTTTTCCTCAAGCCCAATTTCACATCTAGAAGACGCACTTCCTAGTTTAAATGTTTCAGGCCACATTTTTTAGGAGATGTACTTCCTAATTTTATGTTACAGGTTTCACCCCTAGGAGATGAACTTCCTAGTTTGTGTCGTTCAAGTTTTATATCTAGGAGACGTACTTCCTAGTCGGAGTCTTTCAGGTTATATCTTTTAGGAGACGCACTTCCTAGTTTGATTCATTCCAGTTTCAACCTTAGGAGATGCACTTCCTAGTTTGGGTCTTTTAGATAATACTTTTTAGGTTCTTAGTTTTGGTCGTTTAAGTTCATCCATAGGAGATGAATTTCCTTATTTAAGTCTTTCATGTTTCACCTCTAGGAGATGCACTTCCTGGTCTGGGTCTTTCAGGTTATATTTTAGGTGTCGCACTTCCTAAATTGAGATTTCACCCCTAGGAGACGCACTTCCTAGTTTGAGTCATTTAAGTTTAACCCTATAGACACACTTCCTAGTCTAGGTTTTTTCTGATTTTATTTTTAGGAGACACGCTTCCTAATTTTAGATTACAAGTTTCTCTCTTAGGAGATTCACTTTCTAGTTTGAGTCATTCATGATTTACCCCTAGGAGACGCACTTCCTAGTTTGGGTCATTTGGGTTAAATTTTAAGGAGACACACCTCCTAAATTGAGATTTTACCTCTAGGAGATGCACTTCCTAGCCTGGGTCTTTCAGGTTATACTCTTAAGACGCACTTCCTAAATTGAGATTTCATCCCTAGGAGATGCACTTCCTAGTTTTAGTCATTCATGTTATACTTTTTAGGCGACACACTTCTTAATCTAAGTTTATAAGTGTTACTCTTAGAAGAAGCACTTCCTAGTTTAAGTTTATCAGTTTACTCACACGAGATGCACATCCTAGTCGAGTCTTTTTACTCTCATCAATGCATCCTTCATCAATATCATAGGTGATTTATAGTTTTGCTAACAACTCACAGATCTTCCTAGTATAAACTAGGGCAAAAAAATTTGTTCGTTTTGTTTGTTTTGATTGCAGGCATCCAGCTGGAGAACGAGGGTCAGTATTTCATAAATTAGTTTTAAGTTCAAATCAGATAAGCAGCAGGAGCCCGCCCGAAGAACTGGATCGACTTTCAGTTATCAAGTTCAAGTTATAGGCACTAGGAGCCCGCCTGAAGAATAGGGTCAATTTCAAGTTTCCATGTTCATAATTATTCAAGTCGAAGCAGCAGGAGCTCGTCTGAAGAACAGGATTAACTTTCAGTTTTCTTCAAGTTCAAGTCAGCAGGAGTCCGCCTGAAGAATAGTGTTGATTTTCAGTTTCAAGTTTAAGACTCAAGGAAGATTCAAGACAAAAGTAGATAGGATCTTGTATTTTTCTTTTATATTTTTGTAATTTTTGTTTTATTTTAATATAATGGCAGAGACTGCAAACCGGAACCTCGAATGGTACCTCACTTGGCTCTCTCCTCCTCTCATCATACTCTATCATTTCATTTACTTTTGAACTACATGACCTGATTCCTCTATAACTCGGGATATGTAGGTTGTCCAAAACCAGGACTCGTCACATTCTCTTTTCTTTTAGTTCTATTATCTTTTAAATAAGGGTCGGGTCAAAAAACATGTCTCGTCGTTCTTTGTCTGAAAACTCGTCGTGTTTTCAGTCAAAGAGGGGCAGCTGTAGACATGTAATTTTTGACGTTCCTTGAATTTTGCAACTTTTAGTGGTTAGATATTAGTTTAGGTCTAACAATACTATTTTGACACTTTTAAACTTTTTTGCTTTATTTTATCTTAAAAATTAAAAAGTAGAAAAATATTTCCTTTGTTTTAGCTTATTTGATATTTTGTCTAGTTAGTTTTATTTTATTTTTACAAAAGATAAAAAGAAAAGTTTCAAAAAATATTTTTACTTGGTTTAGTGTAATTTTAAGTTGTACATTAGATTTTTTAAACATAACTATCTTTTTTCCTTTTAATTATTTCCTATTATTTTAGATAAAACTAGTATTTTGATTCATCTTTAGAATAAAGAAAAAGAAACAAAAAAAAACAAACAAAAAGAAAAGAAGAAAGAAATTAACAAAAACAAATACGCTCCCCCTCGGTCCAATTTAACTCATTCGTCATGTTTAGTTAGGTCAAATAAAAATATTTAAATATTACTTGTTCTATTTCATTTTATGTGATTGTATTTGACTAACGACACATTTTATAATCACGTACACTATCAGCAACAGCTACAGGTAGTGGCGAAGCCTATAAGGGTGTTCAAATTTTGAACACTTTTTGTCAGTGGGCTATGCAAGAGTGTTCAATGTTTGTTTTTTAATCAATAACAAGTGATATTTTACCTTATGCGTAGTATAGTTTTTTCGGCGAAGGATGTTCAATTACCCTTGGGCCAACATAGTTTCGCCCTGGAACTTACCGTGCAAATACTGAATACATATAGGAGAGTATTTGAACAAATTTTTAAAGAATATTTCTGTAAAAAATTATAAACAAAACTCACAAGCTATAGGAGGGTCATAAGGAGGGTTATCTTTTTTTTAAAATTATAGACAAAATTCACAAGCTAATTATAAAATTAAAAAAAAAAAAGATGAGGAAATTTTTATATTTTGTCTACAGAAACAATGGATAACTCGGAAACTTCACCAAAACCACCATTTCCAGTGGTAGTTTTGTTCTTGAATTCTTCAAAACTTGTGCAACTTCTTATTAAGTTATGTCCCTTCATAATTTTTGCCCTCATATGTTCAGGTAATCTCAATGTAAACCTATCTTCACTTTCCCTGACCAATATTATGGAGTGCCCTGTGGAATATGATCTTGAAAAATTTTCAGCATTCTCTCGTAATTCAACACGTTCAAGTGTTTCCGAAGCTAGTTTCTCAAATTTCCCACTAATATTGAGTCCTTTTTTATTATCGTCATCTTTATTGTTGTTGTTGTCATCATCTTTGATTGTTATGCTGCATGTGTGTTCTGACGACTCGACCTTGTTATTAATGCCTTGCATTGCATTATTCCCAATTTCAATGCAGTCTGACACTTTTCTGGACCCCATATGCAGTGAAAGCTTAGTGCACTGGACTGCTCTTTGTCGCATTTCTTTTGAGTCAAGGCTCGCGCGACACACCGGGCATGTCTTGTGTAATTCAAGCCAATGGTCAATACATCCTTGATGAAATACATGGTTACATGATGTTAACAAACGAACGAAACTATCATCTACAAATTCTACCAAACAAATGGCACATTCAATCCCATATTTTCCTTCTCCATAATCTTGTACACTCGAATAGATAAATGTTGGGAAAGATTGAATAATCAATGGATCAAGCCCTTGGACATTTTTTGTAGGACAAATTGAAATTCCAGCTAGAGTAATATGCCAAGAGTATAATACACTTTGTAAGAAGCATCTACAAAAGAAAATGGAGAAAAGAGCTATAAAAAGGAATACAAAAATAATGAATGCAACAATTATTGCTAATGGGGGAGAAGAATATGTTAATGGTGATGGTGGTGGTGGTGAGTTTTGTATAGAGCTCGTTGACATTTTTATTGAAGAGAATAAAGTGGGAAAAAGATCTTAGTTCTCCGAGATCCATAAATCATGCCTCGAATTATTTTAATTTTCTACGGGCAGAGAAAAAGCGAGGATATTTTTCTTTAAAACCAGAAAAATGTATTGTTTAGTCTTGTGAGGAACTAGAGTGAATGAGCAAATGTAGGACAGTCTATGGAAGTATTTTTGCCCGCTAGAGGACATCCGATAAAATTAGAACGATAAAGAAAAAAATATGCATTGAAACGTAGGTGGTGTTAGTTTTTTTTTTGTCTATGGTTAGAATCCAAGTACTAGAGCGAGTCCTTGTTAGGAATGTGGCATATTCTATTTAAAGTATGTATATTTTATTGAACTTTAGAGCTATAATATAAATGCATTTTCTTTATGGTTAAGCCAATCTTTTGTAAAGATTGTAATCAGATTTTTATTGTGGTTGCTAGAACTTCATTCCTCGAAAGTAATTATTGATTCAACTTGGTTTAAAAAAAGGGCAGATCGGTGCACTAAGCTGACGTCGTGCACATGTTTTAGGTAAGGGCCGGATCACAAGAGTCTATGGTACGCAATATTGCCTTTTATTTTTATAAAAAACTATTTTCACGGCCCGAACTCATGACCTGTTACGCACCAACTTTACAAGGCCGCTCACCTTCAATTTGGTTTAGATTCTCGAAATTAAATACCATGAACATTAGCATAAAATGACTTATGCACAAACGAATGTCATGCACCGATGAATTTGACGTAAATATTCAATAAATTGAAGTTGTACACGATTTGTATTGATATTACAAATGAATTTAACTAATACGTATATGCTGACAATGCCCAAAAAAAAAAAAAAAAAAAAAAAAAGTTCTCTATTACTGTTATATTTAACCAATCATATTAGGTTCAAATATTAGACTTACTATAATTAGTTACGGATGATCTAATAGTTTTTATAGTACGTACTCTTCCACCTTATAAATTGTATACGGTCAAAATCAGGGAGCTCGATTTCGAAGTACAAATTGTTATCCCGGGGTCGAGTTTGAATGAATCGAAGTCGGGGTCAAGTCTAGCTAAAAAGAGCATACTTCGGGGATCAAATTGAGGACTGAGCATAGCCTGTCACGAGATAGCACCATTATGAATCTGTACGAGAATGAGCGGGAATTTTTCAACGGCACAAAGATCAAGGAGTAAATTCCGGAATAGATTTGTTGAGTTGGTATAAATCCGTACTAGGTGGTTACACAATTGTCCCAATAAGATTCCTTATTGTAAATAGAAATGTACCATATTTAGGGTTTCCCCTCCTATATAAAGGGGAACCCCAATCATTTGTAAAGGGGTCTAATCAAGGAAAGTGAATATACTCTCTACTTTTTCGCTCATTGTTCACCAGAACTGCCTTCTAGACTTTATTATTCTGCTTGCTATACTGCTCTCGATTCACCTCGGGGTCATCAAGCTCGAGGCTGAAACTGCCTAAGTAACATTGGTTTGGTTCATTTATTCCTTTCATCTATACTTATATTACTTGTTTGTTATTTGGTATTGAACAAGATCACGTATCTTTAAAATCACAATTCAACTTCAATTGTTACTAATATTTTTGAGGTAAACAGTTTGGCGCCCACTGTGGGGTTAAAGATAATAGTGATTATTTCAGTACTGATTTTTTATAACACTTGGTATTTTTCACACTTGTTCTTGTCAAAGATTCTTTGCTTTCAGGCTAAAACATGTCGAACTCCGCAAGCATACTAGCACATGGTAATGACGGTCTCGAATTCCATAGAGAAAATCAATGCAACAGCTTCAGGGGCCGGTATACCACCGCTTATCCCTGGCGTAGCACCAGTGCCTAACCCAGTCAATGTTGGTTCACACATTGCTCTAAACGTCGACATGGGCACTGACGTCGGAGGAAGCGTACGCAGAGAGGTTCAACCTGGTGGCCAAAGAACCGAGGGCCGAGGAGATGGGGAAGTCAGCCTGCAAGTGATTTTCGAAATGTTACAAGCACAGCAGATTGCTATCGCTCAGTTGCAAAGTCAACAAAAGACTCCGAGCGTGGTAGGACCAAAAACTACTCACCGTTCTGGACAATACCGGAGAGGTCGAGTAATAATGGATCAGGGGCTGACCCCACAATCATGAAAATGTTCGAACAGCTCACAAAGAGGATCGAGGATAATAATAAAAAAAGTGGAAACGTACAACTCGAGGGTCGGCCAAATAACGGGAGCGCCTCCGATTTTGAAAGGATTGGATTCTAAAAATATTTGTGCAAAAACCTTTCCCCCTGAGTGCGGCCCTGAAGCATATTCCAAAGAAGTTTCGCGTGTCGAACATACCCAAGTACAAAGGGACCACCGATCCCAACAAGCACATCACTACATATACTTGTGGTATAAAGGGAAACGATTTGGAGGACGACGAGATCGAGTCTGTTCTACTGAAAAAAATTGGGGAAACTTTGTCCAAAAGGGCCATGATTTGGTACCATAACCTGCCCCCGAACTTTATCGATTCGTTTTCCATGTTTGCAAATTCGTTTGTAAAGGCACATGTTGGTGCTATAAAGGTCGCAACAAGAAAATTAGACGTATTCAAAATTAAACAAAGGGACAACGAGATGTTAAGGGAAGTTGTATCCCGGTTCCAAATGGAACGAATGGAAATACCACCAGTCTTCGATGACTAGGTTGTTCAAGCTTTCACTCAGGGGCTAAATGAGCGGTGCTCGATAGCATCGAGGCAGTTAAAGCAAAACTTGATCGAGTACCCCGTTAAGACTTGGGCGGATGTGCATAACAGATATCAGTCGAAGATTAGGGTCAAAGATGATCAATTAGGAGCCCCCCCCCCCCCCCCCGGGCTTGGTTTACCCAAGCAGATTAGCAGCAAATGATTTGAGAGATGCAGACAGGGAACCAAGACCAAACAAGGAGAGGTATCAGCCATGCGACGAAGATCGAAGGAACAACTCGACGTGCAACGTACCTCGGAATGATCGAAGAGTAGATCGAGGACCGTATTCCCGGGGGCTAATGAGTAAGACCGGGTTCGATATGCACTCAGGATCGGCGGAGGCACCTCGATATCAGAATACAATTTTAGCATCGATGCCTAGGGTATCGTCTCAGCCATTGGAAAAATTAGGGATATTAGGTGGACTAAACACATACAAACTGGCCCTTCTCAGAGGAATCCCAACTTGATGTGTAAGTATCACGGTACACATGGGCACAGGACTGAGGATTGCAGCAACTGAGAGAGGAGGTAGCCCGATTATTCAATGAGGGTCATCTTCGGGAATATCTCAACGACAGGGCCAAGAACCATTTCAGAGAAAGAGACGCCAATAGGAAGAATGAACCAGAGTAACCTCAACATGTCATTCATATGATCATCGGCGGAGTCGACGTCCCACAGGGACCCGTATTCAAACAAAAAAAGTGTCAATCACAATAGAGAAGCGGAATCGGGACTACGTGCCCGAGGATGCCATTACATTCAATGAGGAAGACACCGAGGGCTTATCTCAACTGCACAATGTTGCACTCGTAATTTCTATTCTTTTAAATAAAGTTCAAGTTAAATGTGCTCGACGAACATAATCAGGTCGAGGGTCGTGGAGAAGCTCGCGCTGCTTGACCAAATCATTCCCTCATCTCGATTCTTAAATGGCTTCAATGTGGCAAGCGAAAGAACGTAGGGAGAAATCATCCTCCTAGTAAATGTGGTCGGGACCATACAAGACACAAGGTTTCATGTCATCAAAGGTGACATGAGGTATAATGCTTTGATGGGAAGGTCGTGGATCAACATGAGGGCAGTGCCATAAACCCTTAATCAAATGATGAAGTTCCCAACAAAAGATGGTGTAAAGATGGTATATGGAGCGCAACATTGTCACGACCCCAAATCCTAACAGGTCGTGATGGCGCCTATCGTGGAACTAGGCTAGCCAACCATTACATTGCTACGCATTTTTTCAATTATAATAATTCACAATTTAATAATAAACAGCAACCATAGAAGAGAATAATGTATTTAAGACTTAGCACCCCAGTAATAGTCTAACAACCCTAAACAAACCTCCCAGAACTGGAGTCAATAGTCATGAGCATCTAAGAAAATAAAACTAACTCTGCTAATACTATAATATATGTCTCCGAATAAATTGCTAAAACTAAATAAGGAAGGGAAGTGGAGAGGCTGTGGAAGCTGGACAGCTACCTCGAAATCCCGTGAACTGCTGCTAACGAACCGAGACGGCTACTGCTGCGAACTGGTACCTGGATCTGTGCACAGGGGCATAGGGAGTAATGATGAGTACGCCAACTCAGTAGTAATGAAAATAAATCACAGTCTGAGAAATATGAAGCACACAGTACTAATACACCAATTCACGAAACCAGTAAAACACCAAGTCTATATGAATATACATCAAATACATAAGTTTGAAAATCAAGCTTCCAGGAATCCTTTGAAAACAAGTAAAATATCAATATACTTAAGTAAAGCTCTCAGTAAAAATCAGTTTGAAAATGGAATAAATCATAGTTCGAAAACTAAGTAAAATCATCATAAATCTGCCCCTCGTGCCAAAATCATTTCTCGTAACAATTGCCCATCAGGCATTCTCACAATCACTCAATAACAGCCCCGCGGGCAATAATCATCACTCAATAGGTACCCGCTCACTGGGGGTGTGTACAAACTCCGAGGGGCTCCTACAGCCCAAGCGCTAACAAGCCACATCATGGCATAAATCACTCACAACATAATCCTGAAAGCCTCCCTCATATCCTCACATCATAGGCCTGAAAGCCTCCCTCATATCCTCACAACATAGGCTCGAAAGACTCACTCAGTCAGACACCCTCAATTTGCCCTTCAGGCCATAAACATACCGGGTTCTTGACCCAAAACACTGTTTCATTTTTCAAGATAGTATCAAAATACTCTGAGTGTCAAACAATTATCAAGAAAATACTGAGTGCAAAATCATAACGTATCAGTGAGGAAAAATATAGTAAACACAACCCCCAAGGGGTAAACAGATCGGCACTAGGCCCTAAACATGGCTTACAGCCCAAAACATATCAAAATATATAAATACTATTTAAGCATAGGCTTAAAAATCGGTTTAGAAACTCAATAGTTTCCCAAATAGGAAACATATTCCAAAGTTCCAACCTTTGCATTCTAAAACCAATGAAAGGGTGCAGAGTCCGGGGTTTCACACCCTCAGGACAGGATTTAAAGACATTACTTACCTCAAACTAGCCCAGAAACTATTCTGCAATACACTTGCCTCTCAAATCCACCTCCGAATGCTCTGAATCTACCAAGTTCAGATTTTTATCATCAATTTATGCTTAAGGAATAAATTCCAGTCGAAAAATATCAAATTTAGCTCAAAATCCGAATTCGGTCAAAATCTGACCCCCGGTCCCGCTTCCCGAAACTCAGAATTTTTTATACAAAAATTTTCTTCATCCTCTCACGAGTCCGTACATATAAAGTACGCTAAAATCAGAGTTCGTTTGACCCCTCAAATCAATCCCTAAAGGTCTCATAATCTCAGGCCCTAACCTCACCATTTTCTACTGATATTCATGGATTTAAAACTAAGATTATGTTCTATAATCACTCATAAACGAGTTTTAAGGTCCAAAATACTTACCTCTATGAAGAACACTGATTTCCCTCTTCAAAAATCGCCTCAAGAGCTCTCTGTTCATACAAAAATAGAGTAAAAAGGGTTTAGGTCGCGGAAAGGTTTATTTAAATACTGCCCAGTTATTTACTTAGTGCGTTCGCAAGACATTAGGTGCGTTTGCACAGTGAATCCTCTTCTCCCACACGCGATCGCAGCTATGTGCACGCGATCGCACAGTGCAATTGATCCCCTACCCTCACGCGCCCAGCCCTCCTGTGCGGTCACACCCCCCGCTATGTGATCGCACAACTTCACTTCATTCTACATTGTGATCACAACCCCTCAAGTGCAATAGCACTGAATAATTTTCACCTGCCCCATTTTACTCTCGGCGATCGCACCAGTCCCTATGCGATCGCACTGAACAAAATTTCTGTTGTAAAACACCAGCAATTTCAGCCTAAGTTTCCAACACGAGTTGGCCCGTTAATCATCTGAAATCAATCTCGAGCCCCACGGAACCCCCAACCAAATATACCAACACGTCACATATGATCATTCAAACTTAGTTGCACTCTAAAAACACTAAAATTAACATCAAAACACCAAAATCTCACCGGATTCAAGCCTAAGAACTTTGATATTTCTAAAATCCACCAACGATGCGAAACTATCCAAAACAACTCCGATTGACCTGAAATTTATCAGACATATCCAAAATGACATTACGAACCTGTTCCAACTGTCGGAATTTCATTCCGACCCCGATAGCCTATTTTCCACTACCGACCGGAAATCACCAAAAACTAACTTTCGCCAATTCAAGCCTAATTCTACACCGGACATCACAAAATTATTTTGAACACACTCTTAAGTCCCAAATAACCTAACGAAGCTATCAGAGCCATAAAATCTGCATTCCGATGTCGTTTACCAATAAGTCAACTCTCAGTTGACTTTTCTCATTTTAAGGTTATTTTTAAAGGCTAAATGACTGAACTCTTACTACAACCATTCGATTTCAAGCCTACCAACTCTAGTACATGAAATACAGTATAACCAATCCATAACAAGTCAATAACAACAATTATAATGCAGGTTTTTACGTAACGACAGATCGGGCCATTACAAACACGTTGCGAAGGAAATGTTTGCAGCTCATGACTTGACACTATTATCAATGCCCTCTACATCGGAAAATTCAGGCATCAAGGACAAACAGGTAGCTGAATAGAAATCACAATTTACATCCTCGATTGAGCCCGAGGAACAAGTGGTCGAGGAGGAACAAGAGGACTTCCTTAGCTCGAGCTTTCGTCGCCCCCGATGAGTCAGATGCGACGATGTCCACGGTCCAGGAGAGCAAGGTACACAATTTCCTGTTTATTATGTAAGTCTGACCCTAGGAGATGCTGAAACCAGGTACCCGCATTTATAAAAGTTAGCACTTGCACTAATAAGTGCATCTAGGAAATTAAAACCATATTTTCAATGTCACCCTATATGTGTATTGACCACACATCCACTTCGAAATATCTTGCATAAACCTGAGTTGTCAGGGCGATTGTCCAAGTGGACCATAGAACTTGGAGGGTACGATATCGAATATCAACCCCGAACGGCCATCAAGTCTCAAATTTTGGCAGACTTCGTGGCTGATTTTACACCTAGCCTCGTACCCGAAGTAGAGAAGGAACTTCTACTACATATGGGTACATCCTTGGGGTATGGACCCTCTTCACACACGGCGCCTCGAATGTGAAAGGGTCTGGGCTCGATATTGTTTTAAAACCGCCTACGGGCAATATCATTAGACAATCTATCAAAACTTCTAGATTGACTAACAATGAGGCCGAGTATAATGCCATGATTGCAGGTCTGGAACTGACCAAAGGCTTGGGAATAGAGGTCATCGAGGCTAAGTGTGACTCTTTTTTGGTTGTAAACTAAGTACACGGAAGCTTTGAGGTTCGAGAAGATAGAACGAAAAGGTACTTAGACAAACTTGAAGTAACATTGCACCGCTTCAAAGTATAGACACTGGATCATGTACCTCGAGAGCAGAATAGAAATTTGCGAATTTGGGGTCGTCGGTCAAAGAAGATGATATTGTCTTGCGGACTGTTGTCCAATTTTCGAGGTCCGTGGTCGAAGAAGGACATGCAGAGATTAATTCAACAAGTTTTACGTGGGATTGGAAGAATAAATACGTCGAATACTTAAAGCACGGAAAGCTCCCATCAGACCCAAAGGAGTCGAGAGTCTTACGAGCCAAAGCAGCTTGATTCTCGCTCGATGAAAATGGAAAATTGTACAGAAGAACCTTCAACAGACCGTTGGAAATATGCTTAGGACCAGGAGACACCGATTATGTATTGCGAGAAATCCACGAAGGCACTTGCGGGAACCACTCTAGTGTCGATTCTTTGGTTCAAAAGGTAAATAGAGCTGGATATTACTGGGATAGCATGGAAAAAATACTAAGGAGTTCGTTCAAAGGTGTGACAAATACCAAAGATTCGCATCAATGATCCATCATCCCGGAGAACAACTCCATTCGGTCCTATCCCCATGGACATTCATGAAATAGGGGATGGACATCGTCGGCCCTCTGCCAACGGCACCAGGTAAAGCTAAGTTCATTTTGTTTATGACTGAATACTTTTCAAAATGGGTAGAAGCACAGCCTTCGAGAAGATAAGAGAAAAAGAAGTCATTTACTTCACATAGGACCACATCGTATGTCGGTTCGGGATACCCGCCGAAATAGAATGTGACAACGGGAAGCAGTTTATCGGCAGCAAGGTGAAAAAGTTATTGGAAGACTATAAAATCAAAAGGATTTTATCAACACCCTATCACCCAAGAGCAAATGGCCAGGCCGAGTCCACAAACAAAAATATCATTCAAAACTTGAAGAAGAGATTGAATGATGCTAAAGGGAAATGGAGAGAGGTGATGCTCGAGGTGTTATGCGCATATCGAACAACGTCAAAATCAAGCACGAGAGAAAACCCATTCTCTTTTGTGTATGGGTCCGAAGCACTGATTCCAGTCGAGGTCGGGGAACCTAATGTCAGGTTTCAGTATACTACCGAGGATTCAAACCACGAGGCTATGAACATTTGCCTCGAACTACTAGATGAAAAACATGAAGCCGCACTTGTTCGGATGGACGCACAAAAGAAAAGAATCGAGAGATACTATAACAGAAGGACAAATCTTCACCATTTCGGAGTCAGGGACTTAGTTCTAAGGAAGGTCACCCTCAATACTCGAGACCCAAACAAAGGAAAGCTAGGCCCCAATTGGGAAGGACCGTAGCGAGTTATCGGAGTCGTGGGGAAGGGATCTTACAAACTTAGCACAATGGAAGGCGAGCAACTGCCAAACAATTGGAATATATCACTACTCAAACGATATTATTGCTAATGTATAATCTTCTCCTTTTTTCCAGTTGTGTATAAGGCTAACTCCTTGCAGGTGTTTGATCAAAGGCGTCGAGGCATCCTTCAACTCGAAGACCTTAGGTTTTAATGCATGCGTTGCACTCTTTTTCCCTTAGATCGGGTTTTATCCCAAATGGGTTCTTCTGGCAAGTTTTTTAACGAGGCAACATTAATATGCTACCTAAGGAGAATTCAACAAGTATCCACGGCTTCTTTCCAATGAACCTTGAATATTGGGGGGCATCACCCCTCGGGGACTGACATACTTCACCCTTAAAAAAGTCTCGATAGGAAAACTTTGCAATAGGTCAAACGGTCGAAAGAACCGTGTCCATATAGGATCATCGAACCTCGAAGGCAAACATGTACGCATGTATCAATTGTTCAAAGAAGCATCCTTGCTATATATCAAAACACTTTGTGTCTCATAGAAGTCTACTATTATGCGAGCTTCATACTTATAATTCAACGAGAAACGTCTCAAGAGCCAGAACGCAAATGCACTCCGAATACTCGGGACTGTCATTGACAGTGAGCACATCCGAGTCACAAAAAAGTCAAACTTATAAGACCTCAAAGAGGCATCCCCTCGATATAAAGGCCAAGGCCATCATACTCAGGGACTATACATTTCGAACAAGTTCTAAAAGTTATCGGGAAGCAAGTCCAAGAGACATGCCCGAAGGCTACGACCACACTAAAGGCTACGGCCATATTAAAGACTACGGTCATGCAAAAAAGGCTATAGCCAGAACAATGCGGCTCAAAGACGTCCGAATTCCGCCATAAAATTAAAGGCCTTCGAACTCTTTGAAAACCGGTTAAATCAGGCTACCCTCGGCAAAAGGAAAAGATAAGGGGCTTCGATAAAACCAGCCCTCAAATAATGTAGAGGCTTCGATAACATCAGCCTACGGAAAAACCTCAAGGGGTAGTCAATTATCGTTACACAACAAATTACAAACGAGGTTCCAATCGATCAAACCTTCAAAAAAACCCAACGGGTACAACAAACACATGCTAAGGCATGCCTAAATTTTCATTAAGTCTTTTAGCCGAAAAGAGGGAAAATTATAGTCGCTTCAGAGGCCGATTAGGACCTACTTAAATAGCCTAAGGGCCGACCTAAAAGATCCTAAGGACCAATATTAAAGAGCCTAAAAGCCGAAGCATAGGGAGTTTGAGACCTTACGCTCACATAGCTCGGACTCAAGAGTCCCAGCACCCCGAGTACGCATCAAACCGACTTAAAGTTTAGCTCGAGGATAAAACCTTAAGAGGTATTCTATCAGTAAACTTAAGGGTTTATATTACCTCGAACTTGAACCGATGCTCACTCAGTTATCAAAACTTATAGCATCAAAAATGGAGCAAACTTTGCAGAAAATTGAAGGCTAAGAAAAAAATCAAGGAAACTCCTTTCTTTTTTCTTTTTTTATATACAAAGGGTGTTACAAAGGAGTTCAACAAAACAAAAAATACGATTACAAAAATATAGAAAAAAAGTTCCTATCTACATTGGGGGGCATCCCCCCCCCCCCCTCCCCCGAGCAAGTTTTTTCTCTTGGATCTGACTCTCCCTCGGGGCCAGCCTCTTCCCCGGGGGTAACCCCTTTTTTCGATCTCCTCTTCATCTCTGGAACCACCCTGGCCATCTTCGACATTGTCATCATCGTCGGAGGTGAGAACAAATTTGGCATTAGCTTCGCCTGCCTTAGCATGTTTTATCTATTCAGAGAGATCAAAGCCCCTGGCATGGATCTCCTCGAGAGTCTCCCTCCGAGATCGGCACCTGGCTATCATGACCCGATTTATCCCTCCGGATGGCATCGTGACGGCACCTAGTCTCTATGACTATGTAAGCCTAAATTTGCGGAAAAATAAATATAATAATAGAAAGACAGAAAGGAAAACACAAGTAGGAATAACATAGCCTCTCGGCATGTACAAATATAACTCCCAAAACCCGAAATGTCACATTTAGTCACAAGCTCTATACTAAGATAGCTCTATACAACGAAAAGGAATACATAAGATATCTCTCTCTAAACTAGAATGGAAGGTGACTCGAAGGACATCTGCGGGCGCGGCAGAATTACCTTGCGGTCTCCTTGAAACAGCTACAATGACCCCTAGCCACGGAACTGAGTACTGGTACCTGGATCTGCACACAAAAAACATGTGCAGGAAAGGGCATGAGTATACCACAATTGGTACCCAGTAAGTGCCAAGCCTAACCCCAGTCAAATAGTGGTGAGGTTAGGTTAAGGCTCTACTGGATTTTATAAGTAAAATAGTTTAAAATAGTACAGAAGGACATAAATTCTAAGGTAAGCAGTAAAGATGAATAATCTGAAAATAAAACAGTAACAGGGAGCCCTCGGCTCACCACAACGTATCACACAATGGAATCTCCCGGGATACGTCCCGTAATTCCAAATGTAAAGATGCAGTATAGGGGGATCTCTCGGAATATGTTTGTAGTCCCAATTTAAATATGCAGTACATGGGGATCTCCCGGAATACGTCCGTAGTCCCAATTTAAATATGCAGTACAGGGGGATCTCCCGGAATACGTCTATTGTCCCAATTTAAATATGCAATACAAATGAATGCCAAATAAGGTTTATTTAAAAAATTCAGGAACAATCACAAGCAAGGAAAAGAATATAACTAACTAAACATGGTGCACATAGTATCAAATAGAGAATTTAGATAAAAACAGGTAGACATGCTCCTTTCTAATCTAAACTACACAAATAGCACATAAAACAATGTCATAGAAGTGAAATGATTTATGGCATGGGAAGGAAAAATGGAATTTTAGCAACAATGGCCCGTGTACGTACTCGTCACCTTACATACACGGCTTTCATACAACAAAAAATGTCAAAACAACCTAAGGGGAAGTCCCCAACATAGAGTTAGGCAAGCCACTTACCTCGACTGCTCTACTCAACTCAAAACCACATTCTTGCCATGAGTACCTGACTCCGAATGGCCCAAATCTACTCAATTCAAGTGAATAATGTAAATATCACTTTAAGAAATCAAGCTAGCTAATTAGTTTAAAGCTAATACGCGAAATTAGAAAAATGGCCCAAAAGGTCCCTCGGGCCCATGTCTCGGAATCGAGTGAAAGTTACAAATTTAGAACACCCATTCACTCACGAACTCACTTGAACAAGAATCATCAAAATCTGACGTCAAAATCTCCTTAAATTCTCAGATTTCTATTTGGGGAACTTTCATCCCATTTTCGTAATTTTTTACCCAAATTCCTTGATTAGATTGAAGAAATTGGTATAGATTAATGATATATAAGTGAAATAGGATTAGGAATCATTATCTATGAGTCTTCTCTTCGAAACCCACTCAAAATCGCCTAATCCCGAGATCCAAATCGTTTTAGAAGATATGAATTTCAAACCCTCGGATTATTTATTAACAACCAAGCAATTCCGCACCTGCGACTCATTGGACCGCACTTGCGGTCCCTCACCTGCGGAAAATACATCGCATGTGCGAAAACTCACTAAATGGTCTGGGGCCGCACCTGCGGTCACTAGGCCACATCTGAGGCTCCGCACCTGCGGAACCCCGTCCGCACATGCGAGCCTGGCTTCCCCTGACCAAAACCGCACCTGCGATGCCCTCCTCCGCACCTACGGCTCCCAATCCGCATGTGCAAAACACTAGAACCAGCAATGCTTCAACTGGTTTTCTAAGTCCAAAATCATCACGTTGAGCATCCAAAACATCCCCGGTGCCCCCGGGACATCAACCAAACTTACCAACCAGTGCTATTACCTTATCCAAACTTAGTTGAGCCTTCAAAACACATCACATAACATCAAAATCACCAATTATGCATGGATTCAAGCCTAAGAACTTATGAAATTTCCAAAATCCACAACCGATGCCGAAACACGTCAAAGCTAGTCCGAATAACATAAAATTTTACACACAGGTCATAAATGACACTACGGATCTACAGCCACTCTCGGAATTCCATTCCGAGGCCGATATCAAAATTTCACCTATGGGCCAAAATCGCAAAAATTCTGACTTTCGCCAATTCAAGCCTAAATCTACTACAGACCTCCAAAACACATTCCGGACACGCTCCTAACCTCGAAATCACCCAATGGAGCTAACGGAGCCGATGAAACTCCATTAAGGATCCGTCTTCACACAGTTCCAACTATGGTCCGATTTTTAAAGCTTAAACTCACCTATAGGGACTATGTGTCCAAAAACTCTCCGAAATTTACAACTAATCATTATGACAAGTCCCATAAGCAGATATAAATTTGGGGAAAGCAGTTATTATAGGATCGGGGTGCTAACTCTCAAAACAAACGACCAGGTCGTTACACTAGCGTAGTCATTACTCTGTTTCTCCCGATGAGCATCTTCTCTCAACTCCACTGGGCATCAGCGGCATCCTTCAAGTATATGGAGACCATTCTGTCAGCCTTGATTTGTATGTTCTTGGCTTCGGCCCGGGCCTCCACGACTTAGGCCTCGTCCTTTGCAAGACCGGCCTCGAGCTCAACAGTTTTGCCGGCCTGGATCAAACTGCTCTCTTGGGTATTCCAAAGTTGGATGTGAATGGCAGATACTCTAGCCAGTGCATCTTCTTTCGTTGCACCTAGGATATCCATCTTCCCTTTCCATTTATTGCATTCGGCGCTGACTTGATTAACCTCGCCTCGTAGCTGCTCCAGTATCTTCACCTTTTGGTGCAGCTGAGACATCGAACTTTTAGTATTTGAGGATGGGAGAGGAAGCCCATATTTTTTCAAAACAGAGGTTACCTGCTCATCCTCATATTCACGAGCCTTGGCCAACTCCGATAGAAGGTTTTTCAGCTCTTCCTCCTTTTTACCTCAAATGGGCCTTAGGGTTTTCTCTTCGTCCAAATACTTGTGCAGCTCGGCCTCACACTAACTTAGCTCGGTCCTAAATTTATTGAATGCCTACAAAAAAGAAAGGAAAAATCAGTCAAGCAAATGAGGGAATTATAACATTAAAGGAATTTCACCAATACTAGAACACACACTGGAGAAGAGACACTGGGCTTCTTTGAAGGTCGAGGCTGCATCTGCAAGGTCGGCATCATCAACCCCAGTAAAGCAACTCTGGAAGGGGTCTCCCTCACTTGGGATTTCGCCTATCTCAGGTGTCTTCAGGGCCCGAGTGTCACTGATTGTGTCCTCGGAACAAACCGGGGGCGATGGGGAGTGACCTGCTGTCATGGCCTCGGGGAGTTCCCCCGAGGCGCTCTATTTGGTTGCAAGAGCTCCGGAGCCTACTCCTTTTGGAATGCTATCAAAATTCTGGGAAACAACCACGACGTCAGGCAACACAGGGCCCTCATCCTTCTTTTCTTTCGAAGTCCCCTCTTCGCAGTTAAGGGCTTCGGTTTCAATAGTTTAGGCGGCCTTGGTGGGATTTTTGGATCGGTCCACCTAGGACGAACCCTCCACTTCATCATCTTCATCATCCATGAGTTGGTGGACTGAGTCTATGTTCACGTTAATAATAACGCTTTTCTTGCGCCTTTGAGCGGGCTCCGCTTTGTTTTGGGTATCCTCGGACCTCGAGGACCTTCTTCTTTTATTATCCTTTTTGGGTTTTGAATTTGGGAACTCAACATCTACCCCAGTAGAGGACGGCCTCATCTCAGAAAAATCTCCAATGCCTGCAACAACAAGGTTAAGTCCTGGAAAGAAAAACATTTCTTAATAAGTAAGAGGGGAAAAAGAGAAGGTTCCTTCTTTCTGAGGAACAGATTTGGAAGTTTTTGCCATCGATTTCAGATGAAGAAGGAAGAAGGAAGTAAGTCGCAGTGGTTTTAGGGTTGTCAAGGCGGAGGAACTGGTGGTGAGAGAGAAATTAGAGAGAAAGGAGGAATCGCAAGCAAGGGCGGAAACTCTAAATAAGAAGGGTGAACGACTATATATAGAGAAGGTCGGCGATTGTTCAGTGACGTTAATGGCCGACCGGCTCTGACATGTATTTCATGATTTGGGGAAGCGGGCCGATGGGATGCTTCGTCGCTTCAACTCTTATGTCATGGGAATGACGTCACCATCAAGGACTTCGGGAATTCCAAAATTCAAATCGTTTCTTGTCATTTCATTCTAAGAAACGCGGGGACTATCTATATATGGTCGAAATCAGGGAGCTAGATTTCGAAGTACAAATTGTTACCCCGGGGTCGAGTTCCAATGAATCGGAGTCGGGGTCAAGTCTAGCTAAAAATAACATACTTCGGGGATCAAATTGAGGACTAAGCATGACCTATCTCGAGATAGCACCGTTATGAATATATGCCAGAATGAGCAGGAATTTCTTAATGGCACAAAGATCAAGGCGTAAATTCCGGAATAAATTTGTACGAGTTGGTACAAATCCGTACTAGGTTGTTACTCAATTGTCTCAATAAGATTCCTTATTGTAAATAGAATTTTGTACCATATTTAGGGTTTCTCTTCTTATATAAAGGGGGACCCCAATCATTTGTAAAGGCATCTAATCATTGGAATTGAATATACTCTCTACTTTTTCGCTCATTGTTCACCAGATTTGCCTTTTAGACTTTATTATTCTTCTTGCTTTACTGCTCTCGATTCACCTCGAGGTCGAAACTGCTTAAGTAACACTGGTTTGGTTCATTTATTCCTTTCATCTATACCTTATATTACTTGTTTGTTAATTGGTAATGAACTAGATCACGTATCTTTAAAACAATAGATCAAATTCAATTGTTACTCGTATTTTTGAGATAAACATAAACATTGGCATAAAATTTCAAGATTAGTTGAATATTTAATGTGAAATTCAAATACAAATATAATTTCACATCTTATCACACCTTATTCCGCGTGTCAAATGAACCTTTATGTGTCTTTCTCTTGTTTTCTTCTTTCTTCTTCCTTAATGGTCATTAGTGTAAAGAATGTTTTACATTATCGGAATATCCACAAAATTTATATTCGTAAGTATAGTTGAAATATAAATTTATAATTTTAAAAATAAAATAGATCATTTGTTACAGGAAAAAGTAACTTAATGTTGTAAAGCTTTTTACGCCGAGTGTGTATATAAATTAAACTCATAAATATTGCTGTCAAATTTAATGACCTTAGGACATGTCCAAAGTACAATTAAATAAGCTGGATAACATATACTACTTTCACAAGCAGTCTTCTTGATTTTCCATAAGGCCTTTCTCTGATTTTCTAAAATCAGCCATGAGTTTGTTCAATTTCTTGTTGCTTATCCTCTGCTGGATTATCCTTGTATCCTTCTCAAAACTATCAAATCAAAAATAAGAATAAAAAAAAAAAGAGTCATAATAATCCACATCCTTAAAAATGAATACAAATAAAAGGCATCCCGCTGCACTAAGCCTCCCCTATGTACAGAGCTCGGGAAAGGACAATAATACAAAAATTTATTATACGCAACCTTATTCTGTATTTCTGCAAGAGGCTGTTTTCACATCTCGAACTGTGACCTCCCCTTCAAATAATATGACAAATAATTAATGCTCTCTTTTCTGTCATCTCATCTCTTCTATATTCAGTGTTTTTCCCCAACCTAACTCTACCCAAAGAGTATTGGATTTTTAATAGAGTTTTTAAAAAACACAATTTTTGGCTTATATAATAAATCTACAATATTTATTGTGAGATTTAGTTAAATCTTATTGATATAACTCCAGATTTTATGACTTTATATATGGAGAGCAAAACGAGCTAATATATTATCAGGTAATAAATAATCACCGATAACCACGTGTATAATGAAATTACATACTAACCAAGAAAATAAAGCAAGTTAATGACCTACTACCCACATTTAAATACAGTAAATTAAGGGGGCGTTTGGACATAAGAATTACAAAATTCAATAAAAAATAAAAAATAATTCAAAGTGAAAATGGTATTTGAAAATTAGAGTTGTGTTTGGACATGAATATAATTTTGAGTTGTTTTTTAATTTTTATGAGTGATCTGAGTGAAAATTTTGATAACCAGTTTTTTGGAGTTTTCAAATTTTTGAAAAATTCCAAAATTCACCTTCAAGTGAAAATTAAAAATTTTATGGCCACACCCTGATTTCAAAAAAAAGTAAAAATAAAATTTTAAAATAAAAGTGAAAAATTCTTATGTCCAAACAGGTTCTAATAAAAAATTCATTTGTGGGTTTAATTCACTAAAAAAAAAATAGAGACAAATAAATTATGTATCTAAACAGAAAAATCTATCGTTAATCATATTTTGTGAAGGATTAGCGACAAATTATCAATAAAATTTATTAGTTAGGAGTGATTTAACGATAAATTAGCGACGAAGTTCGTACCTTGGAGGGGAGGAAGGCAAAGGGAACAATTTTTCAGCAAGCTTAAAAGCATCTTGTGTGGTATTAATGATGTGATTAAAGCACAAATATCGGCCATAAGTTGAGATATCTTCATAAACACAAATGTGAGAATCCACTAAGAAAGCAAGATCAACAGTCACAAGAACTCCATCTTCATACATTTCTGCAGCTCCTTTTAAATAAGGATTTGTGATGTTTAAATCAGGATTAATTAACAATCCTGAGTTGATTGACACCATATTTAAACCTCTGTCCATTGCCAATGCCCATGCTGTTTTCTCTGCTAGTGTTTTTGCTAAAGCATGCCATAGCTGTATACATGAAATAAATTAAGCATGAGTAATACATCTGGCGACAGAGGCAAATCTAGAATTTTAGAATATGGGTGTACCATTAAAAAAATGAGAGAAAAAAGTATGCGGGATCGAGTCGATCAATGTTCTTAGGGTAAATAATTCAATATTTAACCAAGTGCACCATTCAGTCTTTTTATGTATGGGCGCCAACAGATAATATTAGATAAATTCCAAAAAAATACATACATTAAATCCTTAATTTGACCGCAAGACCATGGGTTCACGTCCCCCATAGCCTACCATATAAATCTGCCCCTATTTGGCGAGTGCCGGTGAAGAACACAAGCAAAACTGAAGTTCGAATATTGATAAAGGAAGCAGACTAGTAAAAAGGTTGATGACAGAAAGGACAGTGTGATGCACAAAGTATCTTGCATTCATTTAGCATTCAAAAAAATGGCCACACTTCAAGGGATTATAGATGTAGGCAGTCTATTTTAACATAAGTGTCAGTACTGATTCCATGGTTCATATTCGTAAAATTATAAATCACATAAAAATAATTTTATCGTTGTTCCAAAACTACCCTTCATCCTTAAAAAAGAAAAGGAGAAAAATTATTCATCGAACCAAGAGTAAGAATATAAGAATGTAGTAATAATTTAAAATGTGTTGATATACCTTGAATTTACGACAAAAGTTGATTTCACTCCAATGCCTTTCATCAAGATCAAACGATGAAGATTTTTTATGATCATGTCCCCAAATAATTGCAGTTGCTGAGGAAGTGAATACAACTTTTTCTATGGTTTCAGTTTGTGCACATGCTTCCAATACATTATGTGCTGCCCTAACTTCTACTTCTGCCATATATTCCTGCCCATTATTCACAGAGTTTTAATTTTATGTACCACAACTATAATCACATATCCTAATTTTATAATTGAGTTCTGGAAATGACAGTACGTAAGTAAACTTTATTCCTATGCAGCGAAGGGTAGAGAAATTACTATTGATAGATACTCGGCTCAAAAAAAGCATGAACACGGCAATTATGAAAAAGATACAGTAATGGAGAAGCCATGAAAAAAGAAAACAGTAACAATAAGAAGATAATATGATAACTGAAGCACAAACAATAAAAGAATTTTAAAAATATAAGTATTCAAGAATAATAAATTCCATGGATATAAAAATGAATTATTCTCGACTATCTTTAATTTTATGCATTAATGATGTAAAAAATATTTACATAATCATATCATATATAAGATAGCTATAAGTAAACGTTTAATAAGTATTAACTGATAATTTAATAAAAATAATAACTAACGTGTTATGACAAATTAAAAATTTATTAACCGTATAAAAAGTTATTCACACTATCAGAATGTTTAAACTTTCACGATTTACAAGATCATGTGTGGACAAATGAGATTAGCTCATCAAACTTCCTCAAAGGGATAAGATTATAACAGAGAACGAAATTAAGGGGTGGCCAATTAGGCAGGAATTTTACATCTTTCTTTGACTCACTTTCTGATTTAAGAAATTTTTATATCACTCGCATGGTAACTATATAATTTTTTTATTACTTAATAGTCTGATAAAAATAATAATTAATATGTTATTACCAACTAAACACAACAATAAGGTCAAATATATCTATCTATATATATAATATATATATAAATATATATATATATATATATACACACTAAAAGTGTTGGGAAATCATGCGTGGACACCAATGGCCAACAACAAACTTTCATTATTAGCTTAACTAAACTAGGAAGATTTCCTGTATCAGTAAACCAACTTGAGCTACAAGGTTTAAAAAAATTTCTTGACGTGTTCAACATAATTTAGAAATTATTCAGTATTATTACAATTTAATGTCGTGGATAATTTTTTAGTTTGTTTAATTAGGTCAATTTGGTTTTGACTTGCCCGTTATCCTTAATTATAGGGCCAAAACCATTATTTTGCATGGGCAACTCCTCACAAACCAAAGGACGTCCCATCTCCTAATCAATCTTTGGGATTGCATAACAAATCTTTACGCAATTCCATATAATACTAGATAAGAACATACACTCACATAATTAATCAAGAATTAATATGAATAATCAACTTATAACAATAAAATGAACGCTTAATACATGGTCTACACTCCGGGCTGGTAGTCAAATTCATGTTACACTCCTCTTTCACGAGAAACTTTTTGCATACCAAATGTGTTATACACCCCTATTTCACCAAAATCATTATACACCAAACATTTTTTTCAGTTTGTCTATGACACGCTACTTATCATTTGGATATATATATATTGATCAAGATAGGAAATAAACGGTGAAAAAATTGCACGTACATCATAAGCATTGGAGTGGTCCTTGGGAGGCTCAAAGGAGTAAAACAAACAAGAGCAGCCCTTCAAAGCATCAAGTACACTGTGGTAATCAAAAGGATCCGACTGAAAAATCTTCAATCCTTTCTTGTCACGTGGCGGCAACGACATCAACTCATGATCACCTGACAAATAATGTAACTATAATTAACGCTGAAGTAACGCTTTTTATTTTGAAAAGATACACTGTAACGTCGGGATATCTGACAGAAAACCAACCCAATACCATAAACAAGAAGAGAATAAAAGACGGCAAACAATGCAAATTAAGTTTTGTGAACAATCAAACTAACTAACCATGGTTTTGAATAGCAGCATGAACTGTGAAGCCTCTTTCAAGTAGCCGCTTAACTAAGCTCGAGCCGAGCCGACTAGAGGCATCCATAACACAGACAGTGTTGGAGATGCAGCTTAAGGAAGCCGTCGCCATGAAACCACTGAATCAGTTGGCCCAGCTCTAAAAACTAAGTGACGAGAATCTGTCTTCACAAACCTACGAATTAACTCCCCCTTAAGCTGATCAAAGAAAAAGGCGAGGGACTTCTGTGTCAATTGGGTATAATGGCTAGCTATGTTGTGAATTTGGCTGGTATTTATAAAGAAAAGGAAGAAATTAATGTTTCATAGGAGGGTAAGTAGAAGAAATTATATACGAGAGAAGCTAAGGTAAAGAAGCATTTAAAGAGAGTGGGGGTCAATAGATGGTTGGTAATTGGTAGTTGGGTAAAATTTTATCCGAATATATAATAAATTACTTGATTTTCTGTAATATCTACAGTGGCGAGCCAATAATTTACACCAGATGATTAAATAAAACAAAAATGTCACACTTGAGACTCAAATTTATGACCTAAACCAATTTTCGAACCGTTTTTGTCACGTCACTGAAATTTTCCCTTATTATATCAACGACATTGAACAATTTATAAGTAAAAATTAATATTTGCCCTTAGCTCTATCATTGAATATCGAATATGAGCAAGTATTTAACGGTTGTTATTTGTCCAAATATTGGGAGATTTTGTATTGCAGCTGAAGTCACAATCTTGTTGATAAAATTCATAACGTGGAGTTTGGTTTGGACGTGGCAAATTATGGTTTGCGTAGTCTAGAGAAGCCATACTACCACAAGAAACACCTACTTCAAGTTACTTGTTGTCTTGTTATTTGTTATAAATTCACATTTTTGGCTTGTCGTACACGTTGTAAGACACTCATCTTACAAAGAGATTTATAGCAAACACATACTACAAAAAAAAAAAGAAATTAAAATTAACTACTAACTTCATCGTTAATCTATCGCTAAATCACTCGTAAGAGGTGACAAACGGGCGGGGCAGGTCAAATATGGGCGAATAAAAAACGAGTAATGCAGATACGAATAAATTATTCAACCGGACCATATCCATATTATCCATGACTTTTTGAATATGACCATTTTTAGGAGAATTCTTAAACTTCCAAACTTGAGGAACCTCTAATTTGATGCTTTACAAATGTAAATGTTAAACACATTAGTTATCCATTTTCTAATATTGATAATATGATTCTTATCATATTTGATTCATTTTTAAAAAGTTCATTATTCAACATATTTTTTAATGGATAATATGAGTGAATAACTGTTTTCTTTTAACCTAACAATTTTTTTTGATAATTTGTTAACGATAGATTTTTCTGTTTATTCACAAAATTTTGTTCGTCGCTAATTCGTGTTTTATTATTAATGACCGTACCATAATTGAGTTTGCCTGCATTTTCTCGTACTATTGTTTTCACCCGTGTTTTTTTTCACATGCAAAGAGAAACCAAAATCAACTTAAAAAGAATCTCGAGGCTTCGTTACGTTTCTTTCACTCTTTATCTTTCTCCATATGAGAAAAAGACCGAGCTCTATAAAGACAAAGTTGTCTTATTGAGCCTCATTGAACACGTTTGTACCTCTAGTTAACCTCAATTAGATAAATGAATTACGAGGATGTAATTTGTTAATTTAATGAAATAATACTTTATGGTTTTGAAAATTTGACTTATTTGGATTATTTATTTGTGGTTTGAGTAAAAGACTTCAATGGTTCAAATTATGAACTGAAGCCCCTCTTTTTTTCTGAAATTATATATAAAGGCAATTTTAAGGGGCAATTTACAAGAATGATCTTGGAGGTGGGTAATTTTTATTTTTTGACCCCGCTTGCTCCATTGGTTGAATTCAACAGTTGTTATGCCTTATTTATCTTATGGGTAACACTTTTGACTTTTGATCTTAAAAGTTTGCCCATGGGATAAGTAGTGATCAAAAAAGTAAGACCATCTATTTTCAAGGTCATTGGATATAATTTCCTCAAAGTTAAGACTACATTTTGTCAAGCTATGCACTACTACTCAGTACGTTAGACGAGAGATATAACACCCCCAAAACTTTTTTTGGGAGTATAAAGAAAAATATTATTAATCTCCAACCAACCAAATATGCATTCAAATCAATATGTACATACTAGAGGAAAGCTCCTTCTAGTCGCAAAATTCTCCTGTCTAATCGCTCCCTATCTTTGTATGCTGTATAATTTTTCCAATCAGTTCCTACTATCTCTACTCTCTCTTCTAATGTTATGCATATTCAGTCTAACTTTACATTCTTGTTGAATTTGCTTACATATCACCATTAGACTTGGTACTCTGTTGTTCCATATTGCATCATTACTTGCTTGCCATATTTTATACACCAGTGTTACCAAGATTGCCATTATAAACTTTCTACACATTTTGCCTTTGACATTCCTTGTTAATCTTTTCCACAACCCATCAATGCATGCTACAGTTATCCTCAGTCCTAGCCACTCCATCAGAATTCTCAAGCATTCCTTCGAGAAATGACAATCGAAGAACAAATGTTAGATTGTTTCTCTACTTCCTCCACACATTTCACATCTTGTCTCTTTGCGTACTCCAATTTTTTTCAATCTTTCCCTTGTCAACAATCTTTTGTGTACTGCCAGCCAACTTATAAAATTATGCTTTGAAACATTTAATGAATTCCAAATCCATCTAGCTCAAGGCCAATCATTCAGCTCCCATTTCCTCTAATGGTATCCCTTCTGTATAGAATACCTTCCACCTATTTGTTTCCAGTCATTCCTCATATATCCTCCGTTGAACTTTTGCATTACATTACAATTTCTCTTCCACTACCAACTACAGTCAGTTTGTGGTAAATATTGTTTCCAGCTGGTCCCTTTTATGTATATGTGATAAACCCACTTCACTCATAGATTGTCCGCCTTTTGAGCAATATCCCACACATACTTTGCAATCGTTTCCTCATTACATATCATACAACCTATGATCCATAGTCCTCCTTTATGTTTTGGTCTGCAAACAATATCCCATGCAACCAACGGAGCTTTATTTGTCTGCTCTATCTCATCCCGTAAAAAGTTTTTACATATTGCAGTAAGATTTTTCAAGACAGCCTTAGGTAGGATGAATATTGTTGACCAATATGTATGCACTTGTAACAAAACTGAGTTAATTAATTAAAATCTACCAACACATGAAAGATTTCTCGCACTCTAGATCTTTATTCTAGCAGTCATTTTATCTATTAAAACTTCACAGTCCACGCTGGACAATCTCTTTGCTGAAATAGGTACCTCTAAGTATCGAAATGGTAATGTCCCTCTCTGATAGCCAGTTATCTCACATAAGTTTTTTAGTACTTGGTTTGACATGTTAGCACTGAATATATTTGAGTTACCTGCATTAGTGCTCAATCCTGAAGCATTAGAGAAAGCATGCATCATCTTAACATCAGAATCACTAACTGATAATTGCCTTTACAGAACAATAATATATCATCTGCAAAGCATAAGTGATTCAGCTTTAGACCTCTACATTTAGGGTGATGTCCAAAGTCCCTCATTTCAGACTTTATTCAGTATTCTAGTAAGATATTCCATACATAGTACAAATATCAGGGGTGATATTTGATCTCCCTGTCTAAGACATCTCTTCCCTGTTATACTCTCATATAACCCTTCATTAATTGCGATGCTATATTGAGTAGTAGTTATACATGCCATGATCCATTTAATGAATCTCTAAGGAAAATTCATTGCATGGAGCATTTCTTCCACAAACGACCATTTTACAGTATCATATGCCTTTTTGAAATCAATCTTTATCAAACAACTCTGAGTAGTATTCTTCCTATTGTACAATCTTACCAAGTCCTGGCAAATCAGAATATTTTACACTATGGTTCTCCCTGTAACAAAAGCACTTTGGTTTGCAGAAATCACTGTGGGTAGTACCAATCTAAGCATATTACGCAGCATTTTAGATATCACCTTGTATACTGTATTACACCCTACTATTGGTTTGTAATCTCCCATACTTGTAGCATGAGAGCTCTTTGGTATAATGGTAATCACTGTGTGATTCAGCACTCTTAATAGTTTTCCTGTTCTGAAGAATTCCATTATAGCATCCACTACATCTTTCCCCCCCCACTTCCCAACTATATTTTAAGAACTTGCTCCCATAACCATCTAGACCTGGTGCTTTTTCTCCATTGATTGCCCACAAAGTTTTCTTTAACTTCTCTTTCAGTAAACTTTTCTTTTAACAATCCTCTTTGAGTTTCTGTAACTATTGGTCCTTGACGAACCAAGCTACTATTGACGTGCTCCCTTTCCCTTTTGTTAGTTCCCAACAAATTATTGTATAAATCTATAAAAGATTTGGTAATTTCATCCATCTTTCTTCTATTGACTCCTTGTGAATCAGTTAAGGAAGAAACTATGTTCTAATCCCCCATTTTTCCGCCATTGCACCTTATTTTCTTGACTTAGGTATTGATATTTAGCTTCATTCAATCTCTTATACTTACTAATCAGCCTGGCTTCTTCCTCTTACTGTTCCTGGCTAAGAGGCCTTTTCTGCAATCTATGTTGACATAGCAGTAATTCTTCATGTGCTTGATCTGTCTGCTTTTCTATATGACTGAACTTTTCATTATTTAGTTGCTTTAGTTTCCCCTTCAAGCTATTTATTTTTCCTTCCAACTCATACATTTTGGTCCCAATTTTATCTATCATCCATCCTTGCTAAACTTTCTCCTTGTATTCTGGTACCAAGCTCCAAAGCTCCACATGTTGAAGTATCTGAACATATGCTGCTTCTTTTGTTCTCCAGCCCATATTATTATTGCAGGACAATGATCATATGTCCCTTCATTCCTATAATATACCTCTGAATTTGGTAGAGCCATTATCCATTCATTAATAACCAACACACTGTCAATCATGCTATACACCCTATCATTTCCTCCCTGCTTATTATTCCATGTAAAGAAGACCCCTGAAGATTTCATATCCTGTAATGTACATTCCTCTACACATTGCATGAACACTCTTATTTCTAACATTGTTACCGGACTCCCAATCCTCTCCCCTTTATTCAATACACAATTGAAATCTCCCATAACTGCCCAAGGCTCTGACATATGCTCATGAATTTCCTTGATATCCTGCCATAATTTCCTTCTTAGAGCAGCATCATTGAACCCATATACTATTTTAACCGATAGCTTCCTTTTTGTACCTCTATGTTGTACTCCATAGTGTATTAATTGTTCTGTAAATTTGTAAATACTTACATCAAATACCAAAGGTTTACATAAAATTCAAATTCTCCCTCCTTTATGTTGACTAAGATTTGTACTGTTAGAATATCTATTACAAAGGTTAAGAGAAGCTCTCTGAGCCTTTGCTCTCTTAACCTTAGTTTCCAAGAGACCAAATAATCCATCTTGAGAATTATGCATAAACAGATCAAAATTTCTTCTTAGCCTCCTGGTATTTCAAAATCCAATTTTATCCATGTATTTATGGGTTTCCCCCACCCTTGTCAATTTCGGCCCGACGTTTTCCTATATTATCAATCTCGATTTTCCTGTCTTCTGCCCTGCCTGATTGGTACTTGCCCCTTCTTCACTTTGTTGTTGTCCTAAAGTAGCAAATGTATTTCCTATCTTCAGGGTACTTCTTGCACCATCACTGTTCTTTCACATATTTCCCAACTTTGTAACCATGATTGTTAGATTCGTTCTTCTCTCATCTGCCCATCTCTAGTTGCTTTCTTTCCACCCTTTTATCCTTTTGTTGCAGTTCTACTCCCTGTTGTTTTACTTGATCTTTATGTGACTCTTTCCCTTTGCTCTGTTGTTATACCTCCATCTGCTTCATCTCTTGTTGTTTCTCAATCTTTCCTCTTTCCTCCTGTATAAAATTTCTACATTCAAACATTTTATGCCCATAATTATGCCCATCTTCGATTTTCTCGCCATTTCGGCTGTTGCTGAGAGAAATTCTCATCCTATAGAGAGAAAGTCTTTTTTTTAAACTTGATTAGATTTAATTGATCCACCCGCAAAACTTTCAAAGTATTTTAAGGCTATTAAGAAGATTAATGTGTGCTAATTATAGTAATTTGTATGAACAAAAACTAATGATATGAAGGATATCAATTGATCATGGTAATATGAGTACAAGGTGTATTAATAATAGTTTATGGTCTAAGAAGAGCTTTAAAGCTAAGTCAAGTTGGAAACTATATGATGGACTAAAGTTTCAAATAAGTTTGCACAATGCCTAACTTCAAACGAGCACAACTTCAAATATGTGAAGATTTATATAACCTATTAATATAAATATATATGAGTCTAGTTTTCAGTGCTTCAAATCGTTCATCATTTAGATATTCCTACAAAAAGTTATATTTCTTTTTCTGGAGGGTAGCACAACAGCCATGCAGCTACGCGAGCTGTGGCGTAGCTACGTTGCCTTGTTCGTAACTGATTCCAGCAAGCTTGTTAAAGGAAGGGGAGTTGAAGAGAAAGTGAGCGTAGCTACACTTGAGGTGTGTGTAGCTAAGCATATCATCAAAATTATAAAAGTGGCTATTTTGGGGAGAGAGAAAAAGATGGAATTTTGGACAAGGGTTTGGATACTAGAGAGATGGAGGATTTCTTCCACCATGAATACATTTCAAAATAAGTTTATTTGGTATAAGAATGATTATATAACATCATTTGATATAACAATACCATTATTATATATGGATCATAATCTATAGAAAATTGGTTGAATATTCAAGAACACCAAAAAGAGAAAAGTGAGATTCTTTCTTCATGAGGTAATTTCTTTACTCGAGCTTCATATATATGATATATTGGAGTATGTGCAACATGTTTACGAAGTTTATTTGAAATTAATGGAGTATTATATAAACCATAAGAGTGAGTCTTGAAAATAATATTTTGAATGAAGAAGAAGAAGGTGAATAGTGGTGGGTGGATATAAATGAAATTGTTTTGAATTTTTAATGATGTCAATAGACTTGATAATCTCATTGATGGACGAATTGAAGGGGGAATCTCTATTTGACTAAGAAATAACACTAATTCATGAACTGGATGTTCTTGAATATAGAGTTTTGTTGGAAAACATAATGAATAGTGACTTGGTGATGTTGAATAAATATTATAGTATCATTAAATACTCCAAATCAGTTTTTAACAATAAAAACGGAATTGAATAGGATAATTGGTAGGCATATTGGATAATTTTGAATGGTTGAAGGCTTATTGCCGAATCGTGACATCTAAATTGATATTTATGGATCTTTTCGTGTTTGTTAGTTGGGATATCTAATGGTAGGTATTGAATTTGTTGGCGATATTTGAGCATTTTATTCAATTGGAGCGGTGTAGTATTATTTGGATCTTGAATATTGAGGTAAGTTGATTATGACTTACTCTTCTTCAGGGATTCTCTCTAAAAGCATGTTTTGAGTTAGTACGTGATGTTATTTATAAATGTGGATCTATAATTGTGGGGACAAGCAGAAAGGATACCATCATGTTTTTCTATGATTGTTGTTTATGAATTGTCATGCAATTTTATAAGAATCTTATTTTTAAAACTTGTTTTCAAGATGACTCTTAAAGAAAATGTTATAAGTTTTATTAAAACTTATATGTTGATAAGAGTATAAAATGTTTGAATACTAAAGATATATTTCCATGAATAAGTGTGTCTTTTGAAATTTGAACAATAGAGTGCTACTTATTGTATCTTTAAAAGATTGATGTTAAATTGTTAAAGGTTTTAACATGGAAAACGTTATTTTTTGATATTATTCAAATGGTTTGGATTGGCTATAAAAATCTTAGTTTGATAGAAAAAGATCATTTGAGGCTATTAGACTATGAATCTATTTTTGATATTCAAATATTTTATGAGTTACAAGTGGAGATGATTGAAATTGGTTCAAATACTAAGTTCGTTATCATGGACTACTCTGCTCGTGTAGAGATGCATTTCAAGGCTAAGCCGAGGTTTGTGGGATAAAGTCCTTCATTGAAAGGGCAAATGATCATTACTTAAAGTAATGAGGTTAAGTCGACTCGTACGGCACGAGAAGCCGCCCAAACAAGTAGGGTCAAATACTTGTTGATAGGTTGATCACCTAGTGATCGTTTATTATGTCGGTGTCGATATAGTACTCCTAGTGAAAGATAATAATTTTCTTATATTTAGGCCTAAGGAGCCAAAACATATTTCAGTGACTTAATGAAACTAAAATGAATTTATATAATTTTTATTAAAATCTTGGATTGATATAAAATGCTCTAAGAACTTATATCATTTCAATTGTCTTTTCATTTAAAATGATAAAGAGCATGATTTATATAATTATTTATCACTATTATATCAAATATTGGTTGCATAATATTTTTTTTCTTAAAATTTTATCTTAGGAACTTGAGTTAGAGAGAACCTATGACACTTATTGAGTAACTGTAACGACCCGATCAGTCATTTCGAGAGTTAGTCCCGTTTTCAACTTTTCTGCTTTATTATATGTGTTTCAGCTCTATTATGTTGTGTCGGGTTGGTTGGCTCGGGTTCGGAGTGATTTTTGGAGAGGAATGAGACACTTAGTCTCTTAATTTGGTGAGTTTGTTGGAAAAGTCAACCGGAAGTTGACTTATGGGCGAACGATCTCGGATTAAGGTTTTATGTCTCGAATAGCTTCGTTGGATGATTTGGGACTTAGGCGTGTGTTCGGAATGTAATTCGGAGGTCCGTGGTAGAATTAGACTTGAATTGGTATAATTAGATATTTGGCGATTTCGGGCCGGCAGTGGAAAATTAGATGTCGGGGTCAGAATAGAATTTTGAAAGTTGGAATAGGTCCGTAGTGTCATTTTTAACGTCTGTGCAAAATTTCAGGTCATTTGGACGTGGTTTGGTTGGTTTCGGCATCGTTGGCGAATTTTTTGAAGTTTAGAAATCCTTAGGCTTGATTCGGGGTTAATTTATTGGTGTTTTTTGAGCGATTCGAAGGTTCTACTAAGTTTGAATGATGTTATGGGATGTGTTGGCATATTTGGTCGAGGTCCCGAGGGCCGCGGGTGTTTTTCGGATGCTCAACGGGTCATTTTTGGACTTGAAAAGTTGGCAGATTTTGCTGGTGTTCTGTTGCAGAAGAGTTGTTCTTCACGATCGCGAAGAGGAGGACACGATCGCGTAAGCTTAATTGTGGTAGAGGTGGAGCTGTTCTATGCGATCGCAGAGGTGACGACGCGATCGCGTAGGTGTGTGATGTAGTATTTTGCGAACGCGTGGCCAGGGTCGCGTTCGTGTAGAGGGAAGTGAGCCGGTGAAAGGTTGAAGAGATTTCTTTATGCGACTGCGTGAAGCAGGTCGCGATCGCATAGGTCTGTGTGGCTTGGGTTCGCGAATGTGTGGAGGTTACGCGATCGCGTAAGGTTAAATGAGGGGCAGCATTGTTTGTGCTTCGCGATCGCGATGAAGGCTTACCTGGCAGATTCTAAAGATTCCAAATGAGGGTTTGAGTTCATAATTCCAAAATTCAATAGAGACCTCGAGAGAAGGCAATTTTGGAGAGCATTTTTAGAAGAGTGATTGGGGTAAGTGTTCTTCACTTGATTTTGGTCAAATTCCATGATTGTGTCTTGATTTCTATCATCTAAGTTGGGAATTTGGGAGTGAAAATGGGGGAAATTAGGGCTTAAAATTAGAGAGTTGATTTTGGAGATTTGAATGGCCATTTGATGACGTATTTTGAGGGATTTGATAAGGGTAGACTCGTGAGTGAACGAGGATTCTAATTTTGTAATTTTTGTCGAATTTCGAGACGTGGGCCCGGGGGTCGGGTTTGGCCAATTTCGAAATATTTTACTTAATTTGATAATTTTCGCATGGGCTTTGTTCCTTTAGCGTGTATTAATGATATGATTTTGATTTTGGATAGATTCGGGGTGATTTGAGGCCTAGTCGAGCGGCAAGGGCATCGCGGAGTAGATTTTCATCTGGTTGGAGGTAAGTAACGCTTCCAAACTGGGTTCTGAGGCTTCGAGACGCCGAACTATGTGTTATGTGAATTGAATAGAGGTGACGCACACGCCAAGTGACGGGCGTGCGGGTGTGCACCGTGAGAATTGTGACCCTGTTCATTCCATGGCACCGTTTAGTGATTCTTTCTTGTTGATATACGTGCTTCTATCAATGTGATTAATGTAAACGTGCTAGAAATCATGCTAGAGAGAAATGTTAAGGCTTCACGCCGATACAATCGAGACCCGAGTGGTCGTTTCTTACTGTCATCTCATATGTTTCATCGATATTTTATAATCAGTCTTATTTATGAATATCATATCATGTCTCAGTCTCGGTTATTCATGCATTGTGAACCCGTGTGAGTGAGACTGGAGAGTGATGAATGAGCGAGGCTGAGAGCCTAATGATGAGTGACAGTTGTGGGATCGGGCTGCACGCTGCATCGATTCTGTTATGATTATGATAGCGCTTGGATGTAGGAGCCCCTCCAGAGTCTGTAACACACCCCTAGTGAGCACTGTGATATTATTGAGGGATGGATCTTCCCTGGACATGTATCTTGTCCAAGTGTTGTATCTGGAGATGGATCTTCTCCATGTGGCTGGATTGGCTTTCCTCAGTACTGAGTGACTACTGTCAGATGTGTATATAATCAGGGATGGATTTTCCCTGGGCCATGAGAGCCATATACAGTACTAAGTGGACAAGTTTGTGAGAGTGGGAGCACAGTGTGCGTTTCATTCAGTTGATGCATTGGTATGTAAAGTTCGTAGAGTTATATATATTAAACTATTCGGATCTGTACTTATCTTGTCACTTTGAGATGTTAGTTACTGAAAGCATGCCTAAATTCCTATACACTGATTTTTGTTATAAATGTTGAGGTTTAGTTCGTCACCACATCCCAGCCCACAATTTGGGCTTGTTACTTACTGAGTTGGTGTACTCACGTTACTCCCAGCACCTTGTGGTGCAGATCCAGGTGCCAGGGAATCCGAGTGAGTGCTGATTCATCTCCAGTTTCATCCTAGAGCTTAGCGAGGTAGCTGCACGGCATCCGCAGCCTTGCCTTTATCCTTCCTATCTTTCAGTATTTATTTTCATTAGACTCATCTTGTGCTGAATAGATAGTATCAGACTCGTATTCTAGTTTCCCATGTCTAGTGACTCCGAGATCGGGCAGTGATTTTATGTTTTGGCTTATTTCCGCTTGTTTTGAAATGCTTAAATGAAAGATTATGATAAATATGATTAGTAAATGAATTATTGAAAAGAGTCTTGTATGCTATATATAACGAATCGTCTAGCCTAGTACTGCGATAGGCTCCATCACGACCATGGTTGGATTTTGGGTCATGACAAGTTGGTATTAGAGCCTAGGTTACATAGGTCTCACGATTCATGAGCAGGTTTAGTAGATTCTTGCGGATCGGTGCAGAGACATCCGTACTTATCTTCGAGAGGCTGCAGAACCCTTAGGAAAATTCACATTCTTGAATTCTTGTCGTGCGAATCTGTTGATTATGGTAACTAAACTTCTGTTGTTTCATTATCTCACAGATGGTGAGGACACGTGCCACCGGGCAGGATGATCAGCCACCAGCTAAGCCCATGAGGGGTCGAGGCCGTGGCAGGGGTAGGGGTGTAGCCCGTGCAGCAGTCAGGGTTGTACCTATAGACCCACCCGTTATTCCAGATCAGGTCCCAGCCGCAGATGTTCCAGCGGGACCAGCCCAGGAACCGGCTGTGCCTATTATTATTCCGGGTCTTCAGGAGACCTTGGCTCATATTTTGACCGTGTGCACCAGTCTTGCTCAGCCGGTCGTTATTTCTTCTATAGCCGCTACTTCTCAGGCCGGGGGAGGCACTTAGACTCCTGACGCCCATACACCTGAGCAGGTTGTTCAGGAACTTCAGACACCGGGGGCAGCGCCAGCCCAGCCGGTTGCACCTATTCAGAATTTTGTGACTCCCGTCATGCCAGATGAAGAGCAGCGTAAGTTGGAGAGGTTTGGTAGACTTCAGACTCGAACTTTCAGCGGCGCAGAGGGAGAGGATGCCCAGGGTTTATTAGATAGGTGCCAGAGGATTCTAAGTACGGCGGGTATATTGGAGACCAGTGGGGTCTCGTTCCATACTTTCCAGTTTTCAGGAGCTGCCTTTACTTGGTGGGAGGCTTATGAGAGGCGTAGTGCTGTTGGTGCAGCACCCCTTACCTGGAAACATTTCTCCACTCTCTTTTTGTAGAAGTATGTGCCACAGTTCCATAGGGAGGAGTTGCGCACGCAGTTCGAGCAGTTGCGTCAGGATGATATGACTGTGATGCAGTATGAGATGAGGTTTTCAGAGCTAGCCCGTCATGTTGTTTGGTTGGTTCCTATAGAGAGAGAGGATCAGGAGGTTCGTGGATGGCCTCACATATCAGCTTCAGATTCTTATTACCAGAGAGGGGGTATCGGGGGCTACATTTGAGCAGGTTGTTGATATTTCCCGAGACATTGAGTCATTTCGTCGCCAGGAGCGAGAGGAAAGGGAGGCGAAGAGGCCTCGGGAATCTGGTATCTTTGGTGGTGTTCCCTCCAGAGGTCAGTTTCAACATAGCAAAGGCCGCCCATTTAGGCCTGCTCAGCCAGCTCGCCCATTTTATAGTGGTGCATCATCAGAGCAGGGTTCCCGCAGTACTCATCCGGGCCCCTCATCATTCAGTGTCCTCCTAGCCCAGAGTTCATCCCGTGTACCATCAGCTCAGGGTTCATCTATGCCTTGTTTTTCTAGTGGGCATCCATGTGCTAGGGGTTCCCTTCAGTCCCCACTGCCATTCGCCGAGAGGGGTTGCTTTGAGTGTGAATATCCGGGTCATATCAAGAGGTTTTGTCCCTGTCTTTCAGAAGGTCCATCTCAGTAGAGGAGTTAACCCTCGACTTCAGCACCAATTACTTAACCACCTGCCTAGGAAGCTAGGGGTGGGGGTCAGGCAGCTAGAGGCCGCTCTAGAGGGGAAGAATGAACAGGTGGAGGTCAGGCTCGTTTTTATGCACTCCCAGCCAGACTAGATTCTATGGCTTCAGATGTCGTGATTACAGGTATTGTTTCAGTTTTTCACCGAGATGCCTTAATCTTATTTGATCTTGGTTCCACATATTCCTATATTTCGTCATATTTTACTCATTTTCTGGATATTTCCCATGAGTCCTTAGTTACATCTGTCCATGTGTCGACTCCAGTGGGCGATACTATCATTGTGGACCGCGTGTATCGGTCATGTGTGGTATCTATTAGGGGTATGGAGACCCGAGTGGATCTATTATTGCAGAGCATGGTTTACTTTGATGTGATATTGGGAATGGATTGTTTATCTCCATGTCATGCTGTTCTAGATTGTCACACTAAGACTGTGACCTTAGCGATGTCGGGATTTCCGAGGGTTGAGTGGAGAGGTTCCATTAATTATGTGCCTAGTAGGGTGATTTCATACCTGAAGGCTCAACGTATGGTGGGGAAAAGGTGTCTCTTATTTGACTTTTCTGAGGGATGTCAGTGATGAGATTCCCACTATTGATTATGTTCCTGTGGTCCGTGATTTTACAAATGTGTTCCCTGTAGACCTGTCGGGCATGCAGCCTGACAGAGATATTTATTTTGGTATTAATTTGGTGACAGGCACTCAGCCTATTTCTATTCCACCGTATCATATGGCACCGACGGAGTTGAAGGAATTGAAAGAGCAACTTCAGGAACTCCTAGATAAGGGGCATTCGGCCTTGTGTGTCACCTTGGTGTGCACCGGTGTTATTTGTGAAGAAGAAGGATGGTTCCATGAGAATGTGTATTGATTACAGGAAGTTGAACAAGGTTACAGTAAATAATAAGTATCTTTGCCTCGTATCGATGATTTATTTGACCAGCTTCAGGGAACCAAGGTGTTCTATAAGATTGATTTGCGATCCGGGTATCATCAACTGAAGAATCGGGATTCAGATATTCCAAGACGGCTTTCAGGACCCGTTATGGCCATTATGAGTTCTTGGGGATGTCTTTTGGGCTGAAAAATGCTCCAGCAGCGTTCATGCATTTGATGAACAGTGTATTTCAGCCATATTTGGACTCCTTCGTTATTGTATTCATTGGTGACATCCCGGCGTACTCTCGTAGCCAGGAGGAGCATACTCAACATTTGAGAGTTGTGTTGCAGAGATTGAGGGAGAAGAAGCTTTATGCAAAATTCTCCAAGTGTGAGTTTTGGATTGGCTCAGTAGGTTTCTTGGGGCACGTGGTGTCCAGTGAGGGTATTCAGGTAGATCCAAAGAAGATAGAGGCGGTGCAGAGTTGGCCTAGACCGTCCTCAGCTACACAAATTAGGAGCTTCGTTGGTTTTGCGGGCTATTATCGTCACTTTATGGAGGGGTTTTCTTCTATTGCTTCGCCCTTAACCAAATTGACCCAAAAGGGTGCTCCATTCAGGTGGTCGGACGAGTGTGAGGAGAGCTTTCAGAAGCTCAAGACTGCCTTGACCACAGCTCCAGTGTTAGTTTTGCCATCAACTTTAGGTTCTTATACCGTGTGTTGTGATGCCTCGAGGATAGGCATTGGTGGTATCTTGATGCAGAAGGGTATGGCGATTGCCTATGCCTCGCGCCAGTTGAAGATCCATGAGAAGAATTACCCGATGCATGATCTTGAGTTAGCAGCCATTGTTTACACCTTGAAAATTTGGCGTCATTATTTGTATGGGTTCATTGTGAGGTTTTTATTGATCACCGTAGTTTGCAGCATCTGTTTAAGCAAAAGGATATGAATTTGCGTCAGCGGAGATGGTTGGAGCTTCTCAAGGACTATGATATCACTATTCTATACCATACAGGAAGGCCAATGTAGTGGCCGATATCTTGAGTCGCCGAGCAGAGAGTTTGGGGAGTCTAGCATATCTTCCAGCAGCGGAGAGGCCTTTAGCACTTGATGTTCAGGCCCTAGCGGGCCATCTTGTGAGATTGGATATATCGAAGACCAGTCGGGTGTTGGCTTGCGTGGTCTCCAGGTCTTCTCTTTATGACCGTATCGGAGAGCGCCAATAGATGACCCACACTTGCTTGTTCTTCAAGATAGGGTCCGACGAGGTGATGCCAGGGATGTAGCTATTGGTGATGATGGTGTAATGAGGATGCAAGGTCGGATATGCGTGTAATATAGATGGTCTTCGGGAGTTGATTCTTGAGGAGGCCCAGAGCTCGCGGTATTCCATCCATCCGGGTGCAGCGAAGATGTATCAGGATCTGAGACAGCATTATTGGTGGAGGCGGATGAAGACATATATCGTCGTCTTTGTAGCTCGGTGTCTCAACTATCAGCAGGTCAAGTATGAGCACCAGAGACCAGGTAGATTGCTTCAGAGGTTGGACATTCCGGAGTAGAAGTGGGAGCGGATCACCATGGACTTTGTAGTTGGGCTCCCACGGACTTCGAGAAAGTTCGATGCTATTTGGGTTATTATGGATCGGTTGACCAAGTTCGCGCACTTCATTCATGTTGGTACTACTTACACTTCAGAGAGGTTAGCTGAGTTTATATCCGGGAGATTATTCAGCTGCATGGTGTTCAAGTTTCTATCATTTCTGATAGAGGTACTCAGCTCACATTACAATTTTGGAGGGCTGTGCAGCGGGAGTTGGGTACACAGATTAAGTTGAGCACATCTTTTCACCTTCAGACGGACGGACAGTCCGAGCGCACTATTCATATACTAGAGGATATGTTGCGCGCTTGTGTCATTGATTTTGGGGGTTCATGGGACCAGTTTCTACCACTCGCAGAATTTGCATATAATAATAGTTATCAATCGAGTATTCAGATGGCTCCGTACAAGGCTTTATATGATGAGGAGGTGTAGATCTCCGGTGAGTTGGTTTGGGTCGGGTGAGGCTAGACTTTTGGGTACAGATTTGGTGTAGGATACTTTAGATAAGGTGAAGTTGATTCAGGAGTGGCTTCGCACTACGCAGTCTAGGCAGAAGAGCTATGCGGATAGGAAGGTCTGTGATGTATCTTTCATGGTTGGGGAGAAGGTTTTGCTGAAGGTTTCACCCATGAAGAGTATTATGCAGTTTGGGAAGAGGGGAAAGTTGAGCCCCCGGTCCATTGGGCATTTTGAGGTGCTTCAGAGGGTAGGGAGGTGGCTTATAGACTTGCTTTTCCATCCAGCTTGTCGAGTGTGCATACAGTGTTTCACGTTTCCATGCTTCGGAAGTATGTTGGTGACCCGCCCCATGTTTTGAACTTCAACACAGTTTAGTTAGAGGGTTATATGACTTATGATGTGGAGTAAGTGGCTATTTTGTAAAGACAGGTTGAGGTTAAAGGATATAACTTCAATTAAGGTGCAGTGGAGGAGGCTACTTGGGAGACCGAGTGGGAGATCCGGAAAAGATATCAACACCTATTTGAGACTCCAGGTATATTTCTAGACTCGTTCGAGGGCGAACATTTGTTTAAGAAGGGAAGAGTGTAACGATCCGGTCAATCGTTCCAAGAGTTTTAGCCCCGTTTTCCAGATTTCTGCTTCATTATTATGTGTTTCAGCTCTATTATGTTGTGTCGGGTTTGCTGGCTCGGGTTCGGAGTAATTTTTGGAGAGGAAGACACTTAGTCTCTTAATTTGGTGAGTTTGTTGGAAAAGTCAACCGGAAGTTGACTTATGAGCAAACAATATTGGATTAAGGTTTTTATGGCTCGAATAGCTTCGTTGGACGATTTGGGACTTAGGAGTGTGTTCGGAATGTAATTCGGAGGCCCGTGGTAGAATTAGACTTGAATTGGCGAAATTGGATATTTGGCTATTTCGGGTCGGCAGTGAAAAATTAGATGTCGGGGTCGGAATGGAATTTCAAAAGTTGGAATAGGTTTGTAATGTCATTTGTGACGTGTGTGCAAAATTTCAGGTCATTCGGACGTGGTTTGGTTCGTTTAGGCATCGTTGGCGAATTTTTGGAAGTTTAGAAATCCTTAGGCTTGAATGCGGGGTTAATTTGGTATTTTGATGTTGTTTTGAGCGATTCGAAGGTTCGAATAAGTTTGAATGATGTTATGGGATGTGTTGGCATGTTTGGTTGAGGTCCCGAGGGCCTCGGGTGTGTTTCGGATGCTCAATGGGTCATTTTTGGACTTAAAAAGTTGAAAGATTTTGCTGGTGTTCTGATACAGAAGAGTTGTTCTTCGCGATTGCGAAGAGGAAAACGCGATCGCGTAGGCTTAATTGGGGCAGAGCTGGATTTGTTTTATGCGATCGCAGAGGTGAGGACGCGATCACGTAGGTGTGTGATTTAGTGCTTCGCGAACGCATGGCCAAGGTCGCGTTCGCATAGAGGGAAGTGAGCCGGTGAAAGGTTGAAAAGATTGCTCTATGCGACCGCGTGAAGCAGGTCGCGATCGTGTAGGTCTGTATGGCTTAGGTTCGCGACGTGTGGTGGTTTACACGATCGCGTAAGTTTAAATGAGAGGAAGCATTGTTTGAGCTTCGCGATCGCGAGGCTATTTGCGCGATCGCGATGAAGGCTTACCTGAGCAGGTTTTAAAGATTCAAAACGAGGGTTTGAGTTCATAATTCCAAAATTCAATAGAGAGCTCGGGAGAAGGCGATTTTAGAGAGGATTTTTAGAGGAGTGATTGGCGTAAGTGTTCTTCACTTGATTTTTGTCAAATTCCATGATTGTTTCTTGATTTCTGTCATCTAAGTTGGGAATTTAGGGTGAAAATGGGGGAAATTAGGGCTTGAAATTGGAGAGTTGATTTTGGGGATTTGAATGGCCATTTGATGTTGGATTTTGAGGAATTTAATATGAGTAGACTCGTGAGTGAACGAGGATTCTAGTTTTGTAATTTTTATCGGATTCCGAGACATGGGCCCAGGGGTCGGGTATGGCCAATTTCGAAAATTTTGATTTAATTTGATAATTTTCGCGTGGGCTTTGTTCCTTTAGCATGTATTAATGATATGATATTTATTTTGGATAGATTCGGGGCGATTTGAGGCTGAGTAGATCGGCAAGGGCATCGCGGAGTAGATTTTCATCTGGTTTGAGGTAAGTAACGCTTCCAAACTGGGTTCTGAGGGTTCGAGACCCCAAACTATGTGTTATGTGAATTAAATAGAGGTGAAGCACATGACAAGCACCATGAGAATTGTGACCTGGTTAATTCCATGGCACCGTTTAATGATTCTTTCTTGTTGATATATGTGCTTCTATCAATGTGATTAATGTAAACGTGCTAGAAATCATGCTAGAGTATATGTCAAGGCTTCACCCCGATATTGTCACACCTCCTTTTTCCACTACCCCGGATTAATGAAGGGTAGAGAGGGAGTTTTTCCACTTTAAGTGACATGATTTATATTTGGGATTTATTTTAGTTTCAGAGTCGCCACCCGGGTTTTTACGGTGTTCTGGGACACCATTTATTTATTGAAATCCCCAAACCGAGGAAATTTTGACTCTTTTTAAAATGTCTGCGAACCAGAAATCTGAGTAAGGAATTCTGTTAACTCGGGAGAAGGTGTTAGGCACTCCCGAATTCCGTAGTTCTAGTACGGTCGCTTAACTATTAATATTTGGCCTACATTATCGATTATTCACATATATTTTTTTTTTAACCTATTGTGCATTTAGCCTTTTTCACTTTTAGCCGCTTTTAATATTTATGGAATTATTTTAATACAAGTCACGATGACGTGCACTTGTTATTTTTTGGACACATTGTAAGTGCGCCACATGAAATGCACCCGCAATTTACAACATGTTGATTTTTATTATTGTTTTGAGTTAGAGTCGGGGACATGAGTTGCCGCACCCGAGTGTAGATCAATATAGTCATGACTATGGTTGTGACAGTTTAACATGCTTATTTGAAGCAATGTTCGACTATTTTCATAAGTTCATGGTCTTTTCCTAAATGATTTGAAGCATTAATCTAGGAGAGATATTTTGGACTACGAAGTGTAAGATTTGTTCAAGGACTGAGTTTGAGATTATTGTGGTTATTGATAATGAATATAGAATTATTGTGGAAGAAATATATTACTTCAAATACCATGAAATTATTTATATAAAAGTGATATTTGAAGTTAAAGCTAGTATTACAACCCGACCTTCAATCACTTGATAAAACAATCCAGAAATGAAATAAAATAAATAATTCCTTACATTAAACTTATAAAACTACTCCCA
>MDKI01005194.1:0-23366 GCA_005239505.1 Nicotiana paniculata | reverse complement strand
TGTGGTAATGAGCAATTTAGCTCGGTGTGTATCTTCTTATGTAGATTTTATGATGGGATCGGGTAGCACGTCGCCACGGGTATGTTATTTGGATCGGGTTGCACGCCGCAACAATGTGATGATGAGTAAGGTTCCTATATTTATTTTTCTTGTGTTTTACTTTCTATTTTCTGAGAAGAGTTCATAATAAGTTGCGTGAGTCGAGTAGTCAATTCCTGAGTCATTTCTTTATGTATCATGTTCGAGTTATGACCTATTGGCGCGTTGTGATGTCATGTGATAATGTTGGTCATGTTTGGGGTGATTTGTTGTTTGAGCAGCTCATACTGGGTGAGACGAGATTATTGGATCAGGGATCAGTGCGATACGATTATATATATATATATATATATATATATATATATATATATATCATGAGGTGAAATGGGAGCATCAGATTCGTGGAATTTTGGCTATTAAGGTTCAGGGAGTGTCATTGTGGTCAGATGATGAATTATGTAGTGCGTGGTGCTAATTCAGCAAAGGTATATATTAATGTTCTGGTATATCGTATGGTAGTTGATACAGTGTTTATATATTGGAACTAGGCCTGGCAGAGAAATTTCAGGTGTTGGAACTGGATTCTGAGCTTCTTATATGGATAAAAGAAGAAATCTTCAGATTTGATCAAGCTAATGTACTCAACTGGATTGTGGTAGCACGAGTAGGTGCTCGAGGTGTTAAACAGTGATTTCAGATAACTCTAGAGCGGTTCTTAGCACGTTCGAGGACGAACGTCTGTTTAAGTGGGGGAGAATGTAACGACCCGACCGATTGTTTTGAACTCTAGCGCATCGTTCAGCAGTTTGAGGTCATGAGCAGCTCCGTTTCAGGTATTATGACTTGTAGGTGTGGTCGGAATTGAATTTCGGGAAGTTTAGAGTTAACTTGGAATGAAAATTCTCATTTCGGAAGCCTTAAGTTAGGGAAATTGACTAAAATTGGAATTTTGAGTAAACGACCTCCGAATTGGGATTTGAAGGTTCCAACAGGTTCGCCTGATGATTTCGGACTTGGGCGTATGTCCGTATCGGGATTTGGATAACCCGGGAGCGTTTCAGCGCATATTGTGGAAGATAGCATTTTAGAAGAATTTCATAAGTTTGGCTTGAAGCGCATTTCAGTGATATTGATGTCCGTTTGGGATTCCGAACCTGGGAAAGCTTCGTATGGTGATTCTGGAGTTGGGAGCATGATCGGGAGTGAATTCGGATGTCCGTAGGTTATTTTGAAGTCATTTGGCTAAAGATAAAAAATTGAAAGTTTTTGAGAAATCCGATCGGAAGTGGAAATTTTGATATCGGGGTCGGAATGCAATTCCGAAAGTTGGAACAGGTCCGTAATGTCATTTATGACTTGCTTGCAAAATTTGGTGTCATTCCGAGTAGTATAGGTCGGTTCGGCGCATTGAAATCGAATTCTAGAACTTTAAGCTCAAAGTTTGATTCAATTTGGTTTTGGGGTCGAATTCTTAGTTTCGTTGTTGTTTTTCACGTTTCGAAAATTCAAGAGAGTCCGTATCATGAATACATACTTGCCAGTGCCTTTGGACGGGGTTCCGAGGGGCTCGGGTGAGTTTCGGACCCCTGAGAGCTAATTTCAAAGCACCAGATTTTCACTGACTGGTTTCCTTTAGTGCGATCGCAGGTGCATTAATGCGATCACATAGAAGTAGTTGGCAGGGTGTGAAGAAATTCCCTGTGCGATCGCATGGGCCTGTCTGCGTTCGCACATGGGTGATCCGTGGCTTGTCCCTGTTTTGTTCTCCGCGTTCGCATCCCCTCCCCTGCAATCGCACAGGCCTGGCCCAGTTGCTTTCTGCGATCGCATGTGCCCCTCTGCGGTCGCACAGTAGGCCTTCAGGGACCTTGACCAGTTGACTTTCGCTAACGCACTGCCCCTGCTGCGATCACACACAAGGGGCAGCTGCGCAGTGTTAGTTTTAAACGGGACTTAGTCCCATTTTAGCCATTTTTCTTCACTTGGGGCGATTTTGGGAGCTTTCAAAGAGGATATTTCACCTAGCAACTGAGAGGTAAGTGATTCCTACTATAATTTAAGTGTAATAATTGGATTTTTGGGTAGATTAACACACTAATTAGTGGGAAATCATGGGTTAGAGTGAAAAATCTAGGTTTTATATAAATTGGGAGAATTACCAAGGAATTTTCCATGTAATCTCACCAAACTATATATTAATGATCCTTAGGCTATGGGTAATTGATTCCTTCGAAAATTTTAGGAATCCGAGCATGTGGGCCCGGGGGGTGCATTTTAGGATTTTTCAAAGTAAGGTGAAATGACTAAGTAAATAGGAGAATTCTATGCTTTTGAGTATAATTTAATATATTTACATAACTTTTGATTAGTTTCGAGTCCTTGGGAGACGAGTTTGGATTTTCGGGCGCGTTCTTGATCCGGGAAGTAGATTCGACACGAGGTGAGTCTCCTTTCTAACTTTGTGAGGGGTAATTGTCCCCCTAGGTGAACTAATTAAGTATGTGCTACTATCTGCGAGGGGGGGGGGTCTACGTATGCACGAGGTGACGGGAGTCCGTGCGTAGCTACTTTTATGCCATGTACGGGTAGTCTAGGACACACTAGCATGCCTTATGTGTTGTACATGTGATCCTGCCAATAGTATTAGACTGATATTGCTATTTAATTTGTAACTTATATCCTACGAAGGATAGAGTGTACCTCCTTAATCATTTAGAAAGAGAATTGACTCCTCCGTGGATAATGGTATTCCGGATAAGGTTATATTATTGAATATTATTAAACTTGGCAAATGAATTTCGAGAAAAGATATAAATACTATTTTTGTGACTTTTAAAAGAGAGTTTTTCATTTACTTCAGTATTTGTTTCCCGATGTAGTCGGGGTGGACTATTGATTGTGCATGACTGTGTGTGACTGCTTCGCAATTTTCATTCCGCGAGCGGAGTGTTATTTCCCCCACTCTCATGGGAGCGGGTCGTACGCCACTGTGGATTGAAATATGCACTTATGGTTCGGGCCGTTCGACCTTCGGCAGTGCATAGATATGATTATTTTATGGCAAAGATGCACTTATGGTTCGGGCCGTTCGACCCTCGGCAATGCATAGTTATGATTATTTTATGGCAAAGATGCACTTATGGTTCGGGCCGTTCGACCCTCGGCAATGCATAGTTATGATTATTTTATGGCAAAGGTGCACTTATGGTTCGGGACGTTCGACCCTCGGCAGTGCACAAAGATGATTATTATGATGGCTCAAGACGGTTGTCCTTATCCCGTATGCGCATGCTAAGTTGTTAAACATTTTTCATGAATTTTGAAGTGACAAGATAGTTGGGGGAAAATGAGGAAGTAGTAACTTTTTATTTACTTTTAGTATTTATTTGAATTACAGTTATCTGTAATGCTTACTATTTTATCATCCACGTATGCCTATTACTTATATCATATTGTGTTAAATTAATTCGTTGGACCTTAGTGAGTGTCTAATTCGACCTCTCGACACTACCTCTCTGAGGTTAGGCGGGCGACTTACTGAGTACATGTGGTTTTCGTACTCACGCTACACTTATTGTACATTTTTATTGCACAGGTACTTTCATAGTGACATGGCTGGTTTGGATACTTAGGTGAGCTGCATCATCCGGAGGCGATCGGCAGCTGACAGAGTCTCCCTCGTATTGTATTATTTTATTTTATTTTCCTTTTCCAATTGTATTTCAGACAAGCTTTGTAGAAATTGTAAAATTCTTAGAATTTGCTCATGCACTTGTGACACCGGTTTCTGGGATTTGTTTGGGATTTTATTTAATACATGGAATGGTTTACCTGTCATATTTATTTGATGAATTCTTATTCTCTATTATAACTTTTAAGTGAAAGGTAACGGTTTTGAAAAAGACGTTAAAACAGGAATTTATTTCAACTAATTAATGATTGGCTTGCCTGACGGTGGTGTCCGGCGCCATCACGACCTTAGTAGATTTTGGGTCGTGACACCAACGTGTTGCTGAACGGAATCAAGGGAAGCAACTCACCATGGAATCTCTAAATCTCGAGGAGTCAAGGACGTGCTCCGGGCTGACAGCCAAATGTACCTGCCTCAGAACCTATACAATTAAGTACATAAGCATAGCATGAGTACATAAACATCATGTACCCAGTAAGTATCCAGTCTAATCTCGAAGAAGTAGTGATGAGAGGTCGACTTGACATTCATTAGGGACAAAACAATTTATTCAATTATAACGCTAAGCATGAATATCAAAGCTGAGTGACAATAAAGACAAGAAATGACAAATCTTTCCAGAGTATATTTAGGTGCCAACTGCTGTTAAACAAATTACAAATTTATTCTTCAAGGCCCTTTTAACGAGTTGAAAATCATAGGAAATACCAAGCAAATTAACATGCGCACAATATGTCAAGGACGTACGGCTTGATCCAACAGAAAGAGTAAATGTGCATTGCCGAAGGGTCGATGACGCAAACCATAGATGCATCTATTAACCTATCGAGGCAAATGACCCGCTCCTTTGAGAGTAGTGAAGGAAATCACCCGCACGCGGAATATATTTGCGAAGAGGTTTCACATAAACATAGCACATTCTTCTCAATTCATTTTTCAAATTAATGACTTACTTGAGACCTTTAAATTCCTAAGATATTGATGTAACTTTCACTCAATGATGACCACACATATAAATCAATTAGCAATGTTCACAAGGCATGGTGTAAGCCTAAACTACTCGGACATAACAAGAATAGTCACTACGCACGGACCCTCGTCACCTAGTGCGTACGTAGTCCCCCACAATCATTCACATAATAAATAATTTCACCTATGGGGACAATTCCCTTTTACAAGATTAGAAAGGAGACTTACCTCGTATCAAGCCTACTTCCCGATTCAAGAATGCGCTCAAACCTCCAAATTTGATGCCGGACAACTCAAAGCTAGCCAAACATTAAATGAACTAGTCAATCTATTATCGAAAGTTCATAATTCTACCGCTTAAGTGATTACCCAAGCCAATTTGTAAGATTCGTAAAATTCACCCCTGGCCCACATGCTCGGATTTTGGAAATTCTTAAAGAAAGTTGTTACCCATAACCTAAGGATCAATAATATATGATTTTTACTAGATTCCATAACAAATTTCGTGGTTAAATCCCATTTTTATCAAAACCCTAAGTTTTACCCTAAACCTATAATTTTCACTAATCTTTGTGTGTTAATATACCCAAAACTAAGTAATATACTCACATTAAGTAGGAAATATGTTACCTCAAGATGCTAAGTTGAAACTTATATTTTTGGGAGCTCCTAAATCTCCCAAAGTGTGATAAATGCTCTCAAATAAGCCTAAGTCCCGATTTAAAACGACCTTACTGCCTCCAGTGATTTCCCACTTGCGGCGAGTGGACCGCACTTGCGGTCTCGCACCTGCGGACCAGGGTCCGCATCTGTGGAAAGGGGAGGGGATGGCATGGATCGCATCTGCGGAAGGATCCCGCACCTGTGGCTCCCCTTCTGCGGAGAAAGGACCGCATCAGCGGATCCTGGGCACCTCCTCGATGGTCGCACCTATGAGGCTTCGACGGCACCTGTGGTCTCGCACCTGCGGCTGTCCAATCGCAGGTGCAGTCGCACCAGATCTGGTGCACCAACAAATTTCTTTGAGCTGGGACTCGCCTCGCGCAACGTCTGAATGACGTCCGGGGCCCCCCAGGTCCCCTTCGAATATACCAAACAGTTCTAAATCATAATACGGACTCGCTCGAACCTACGAAACGCCCGAAACAACATTAAATCTAAGAATCGTACCCCAAAATCAACTAAAACTCAACTTAAGAACTTTAAGTTCTTGGATTCACTTCTAATACGCCGAAAGTACTTATACTACTCGGAATAACACCAAATTTGGAGATCAAGTCATAAATTCCACTACGGAACTATTCCCAGTCTTTAATTTCCATTCGGGCCTTGATAGCGCCAAAACACGTCCCAAACCTCAATTTTGAACTTCAAGAATCATATTTCACTATCTGGCGCCGAAACGCCCCCCGTTCATCCAAAACCCGTTCCGAACCTACGCCCAAGTACGAAATCATCGTATGAACCTATTGGAACCTTCAAATTCCAATTTTGAGGTCGTTTACTAAAAACGTCGACCGAAGTCAAACTTGGCCTTTAAGGCCACCCTTAAGGAACTAATTGCTCCAATTCCAACCCAAACTCATCCAAATTCCCGAACCAACCATCTCTGCAAGTCATCAATCAATAAAAGCAAGTAAAGAAGTATGATATCGAGGCACGAGGTTCTAGAAAGCAAAACGACCGGTCAGGTCGTTACAGTCTGACAATACCTGATAAATTTGATATGCGTATATAAAAATCTTTGAAGGATTTAAACTGTTCTGAAGCATATTAAGGTTCCCAAAAAATTCATTAAATAAAGATTTAGAAAATCCTTATATGGATTAACGCAATCATGGCGTACGTGATTTATTTTTATGTCAATTGCAATTGATGCAGTTTGTATCTTGCTAGAACCATGAGTATAACAATATGCTAGTGAGATATAGTTTAATTCCCATATAAAGATAAAAGAATACTATTAAGATTATGTTGCAAAAGGAATCCTTGATATAGATTTGTTTATTCTAACAAATAGTGTCAAGGTTTTGTTGGTTATGCAAATGCAAGTATTTTATGAAGTTCGTTCTTCAAAAAATCTATTTGTATGTGAGAGTACTGCCATATTATTATTTCACAAGGTAGTCAATTATTGATACTTATCCAAGTCATGTCAATATACCAGCAACTGATAAAGCAAGTGACTCAACAGAAAACAGATGTGTGACTTTTCCTTGAAGAGAAGATTTCAATAATAGTGAAGGAAATGATATTTGTTTATCTCAATTGAAATAAGGATATATTGAAGGAGACACAATAAATCATATATTTCATCAAAGTTCTTTGTCAGACAGAATCTTCAATAGAATGGTGAAATAGACGTTCAACAAATTAGTTCAAGTGATAATTTGGCGGAATGATTGACTAAGGCATTGACTGTCTCAACATTATAGATGTTGTCAAGCTTGGAATTCGTTGTCTACAGAAAATAAAGTGATATTTTATCAGGGGGAGGAAAATACGCGCTGTACTCTTTTTCCCTTAGCTAAGATTTTATCCCACTGGTTTTTTCTGGCAAGGTTTTTAATGAGGCAGCAAATAATGTGTATTACATGATATGTGTACTTTTTTTCCTTCACTAAGATTTTTTCCCACATCGTTTTTTCTTAGTAAGGTTTTAATGAGGCACATTATCTATGGACATCCAAGGGGGAGTGTTATAAATAATTATCTAATGGTGGATGTCCATAATTCATAAAAGAGTAATACCCACTACTCTTCTCCATTATCTCCATTAACCTCCCACTACTTCTTATCATTATGATTGTAACTCTCATACCTCCATAACCTCCCCATGATCTTCCTCCATGATCTTAAATGTTTAATGTCATGTTTATGGAATTATTTTATATACCTCTATGTAATACTATAAATAGATGATGAGAAGTGATATTGTATACACTTGAATACATAGAAAAAATAAGATAGTTCTCTCTTCCTCTCTACATTTCTTATCTATTTTCTTATTTCATATTATTACTTTTGTAACGACTCGGTCGGCCGTTTTAAGAATTAGCGCCCTTATCCCTTATTAAGCGCTTCTCCCATGTCTATTTATGTTATTGGAACTTGTCGGAGCGTTGAGTGATGAAATCCGGGGTGATTTTGGACACATAATCCATAAATGTGGAATTTAGCTTTAGAAATCTGGCCATAGCTAGATCTGTGTGAAGACGGATCCGGAATGAAATTCTGTTGACTTTGTTAGCTCCATTGGGTGATTTTGGGGTTAGGAGCATGTTTGGAATGTGTTTCCGAGGTCGGTTGTGGATTTAGGCTTGAATTGGCGAAAGGTAGAATTTCGACGATTTCTGCCGATAGGTGAAATTTTGATATCTGACTCGGAATAGAATTCCAAAAGCGACAGCAGGTCCGTAATTTCATTTATGACCTCTGTGCAATATTTGAGGTCATTCGGATGAGTTTAGACGTGTTTCGGCACCAGATGTGGATTCTAGAAATTTCATAAGTTCTTAGGATTGAATATATGCATAATTGATGATTTTGATGTTATGAGATGTGTTTTTAAGGCTCTACCAAGTCTGAACAAGGTATTTGGGTTAGTTGGTAGGTTTGATTGAGTTCCCGGGGGCCTCGGGGTCGTTTCGGATGCCCAACGGGTGAGTTTGAGACTTTGTGAGCAGCTGAACCATCTGGTTCTGATGTCTCGCACCTGCGATGGTATTTCCGCATGTGCGAAGGGGGTGCCGCAAGTGCGACCCCAGGTCATTTAATGAATTTCTGCACCTGCGATTGCGTTTTCGCAGGTGCGGCACCGCAGGTGCGATCCCAGTGTCGCAGGTGCGAAATTTCTTATTGGTTATACCAAAAATCCGAGGGTTTGAAATTCATAATTCCAAAATCGATTGTGAGCTCGGAACTTGGCGATTTTCAGTGGTATTTTAAGAGGAGAATTATAGGTAACGTTTTCTAACCTTAGTCCATTTGTATATCAATAATCTCTATCAATTTCTCAATCTAATCAATGAAATTGGATGAAAAACCATGAAATTGTGAGGAATTTTCCCCAAGTAGAAATCCGCGGATTTAGGGAGTTTTAGACGTCGGATTTTGTTGATTCTTGTTCGAGTGGATTCATGAGCGAATGGGTGTTCGAGAAATTTTTTTACCCGATTCCGATATGTGGGCCCGGGGAACTTTTTGGGCGAATTTCCTAATTTCGCGTATTAGCTTATAAATAATTAGCTATTTTGTTCCCTTGAAGTGATATTTATACCATTCAATCAATTTGAATAGATTTGGCCACCCAGAGTCAGATACTCGTGGCAAGAGCGTGGTATTGAGTTGATTGGCGCAATCAAGGTAAGTGACTTGCCTAATTCTGTGTTGGGGACTTCCCCTTAGGCATTTTTATACTGATTTTGTTACGTAGACGTCGTGCACGTGAGGTGACGAGTGCGTACACGGGTCATTGTTGCTAAAATCCTATTTTTACTTCCATGAAATCTCTCATTTTCATTTATATATTAATTGAGTATATAGCTTAAGAGTAAGCATGCCTACATGTTCTTACTTAATTTCCCCTTATTTGCTACTAGTCGCATCATGCTTAGGTAACTTTACTCTATTCTTGCCTATTGTTTTCCGGGACTGTTTAATTAAGCCATAATTGACACCTTCTGCTTTGCATATTTAAATTGGGACTACAGACCGAGATCCGAGAGCTTTCCCCCTGTACTGCATTTCATATTTAAATTGAGACTACGGACGGAGATCCGGGAGCTTTGCCCCTGTACTGCATAGCATATTTAAATTGGGACTACGGACTGAGATCCGGGAGCTTTCCCCGTGTACTGCATTTCACGTTTACTGTTGAGATATATGTTGTGCTGAGCCGAGGGCTCTCTTTCTATTATTTATTTTCCCGTTTTCATTAATCCTGTTTATCATTGCTTATCTATATTTCACTATTTAAAATTGTATATTGACTTGTTTTAAAAACTCAGTAGGGCCTCAACCTAACCTCCTCACTACTTGACTGGGGTTAGGCTTGGAACTTACGGAGTACCGAATGTGGAGTACTCACGCCCTTTCCTGCGCATGTTTTCCCCATGTGCAGATCCAAGTACCAGCACACAGTATCGTGGATAGGAGTCGTTCTAGCAGCATCCAGGAGACCGCGATGTAATTCTGCCGCATCCGCAGGATCCCACGAGTCCCCTTCTACTCTAGTATAGGCATAGAAGACTTAAGTATTTTCCACTGTTTCATTGTATAGAGCTACATTTAGTACATAGCTTGTGACTATAGTGACATTCCGGGTTTTGGGAAGTGAAAGTGTATATGCTAAGGAACTATGTTATATCTACTCGAGTTCTTTTCTGTCTTTATTTTATTGATTCTATTATTTTCCGCAAATTTTAGGCTTACCTAGTCGTAGAGACTAGGTGCCGTCACGATACCTTTCGGAGGGAAAAATGGGTCGTGACAACTTTGAGCTTAGTTTTTAACACCTCTTTCTTTCTTCTTCTTTTTTCACTTTCTGTTTTCTCTCATTTCTTCTTTTTTCTTCTGCTTCATTTCGTTTCGCCCTTCCCTCTTTTTCTTCCTCCATTATTTTGAAGTGTCGCCGAGAATATTGTTTATCACTGGCAAGGATCGAATTCGGAAGAAAATGTAGCAATTGAGAGTAAGAATTTTAATAATAACACCGCAATATCTATATTATTATAAAAGCATAAATACAATGCTAGTTTACAAAAATAACCTTATAACATTAAGCATAATAACTCATAATAAAAGGACATAATCAGAATTTTAGATATTAGCCTAATCCTATTAGTTTTAGGACATAATACTACACGTTAGGAATCCTACATGATTACCGTTAGGAATCCTATAAGTATAATTAATTTCGAGCTGTGTAATTCATATAAAATTGAACAAGTAAATATCGTTAGTCATGCAATCCTATTACTTTTAGGATGTACTTCTTAAAAATTCGTATTACTAATTTAATTTGAAAATGTATTATAATGTCCTATTAGTAATTTAATTTGAGAATGTATTATATTGTCCAAATCCATTTAGAAAAAGGATAGCTTAAATTATTATAAAAGCATAAATACATTATTAATATACCAAAATAACCCTAAAATATTAAGCGGGATAACTCATATGAAAAGTACATAACCGAAATAATATATTTTTTGGACTACAATACCTTCTTTGTTAATTTTTAATATTTAAGATTTTAAAATTAAAAAAAATTATCTATTAAATTCTTATTAAAAATATGTAGGTATGTTTTATAAAATAAATTTTATAAGAATCCTCCGTATTGACAATACATTACCACTCCATAATGTCCAATACAAAAAAAAAACAAAAGTAATATTAAATGGACCATATAAAAATTTGAAGTTGAGAAAAAAATACTCCTATGATAATATATTTTTATATTATATTTGAACGATTAACCTGCTCAAATAATATTTTTTAATAATTTTTTCTGTAATATTAAAAAATACCCAATTATTAAACAACAACTAAAAAAATATTTAAGAATATAAATGTGTGAGAAAGAGGGAAAAAATGGTTGGTAAGAGTCATTACCACTAATGATTCTACAAATATAAAGATCTAAAAATGAAATGTCATACCAATCTTTTACTCTTTGAAATAAAATTTATAGTGAATAATATTATAATTAAAATTAAATATTCAAAACAAGAGATGAACTAATATTAAGACATAAATCAACATAGAATAAATTATTTTTTATGTTAAAATCAAATAATTAAATCTTTTTATTAATTATTTAAAAGAGAATTCAATTTAATTATTTTTTAAAGTAAAATTTTTATTCAAGTTTAAAAAAAAATCTTAGGATACATAAATTTATTACATAGAAAGAGCGTTAGAACACAAAGTAAAAAGGTTAGTATATTACTAAGAATCAAAATGTTATACAAGTGTCTGAGGAGACACAATCAATGCTAAATCCTAATCAAGAACAAGCTTTCAAAACTATATTATAATGAGTCGACTCTGGTATAACACGATTATTCTTTGTAGATGCCTCCGGCAGAATCGAAATAATATTTCTATATCATACATTACTTGCAACTATCATATCAAGACGCATGACACTGTTAGCAATAATAGCAAGTGGTGTAACAACAACGATTTTATTGTGACGCCACCCACTTTAGATTTGATACATCTCTTCAAACAACTTAAATAACCAACACAAATATATCAAAGTAGAACAATGGTGCTAAATTTATAAGAAAAGCAAAATTGATAGTATGAGATCAAACACTTATAGCAAATGGTCGAACAATCAAAATAATTGCCCGGGGTTCATATTAATGAACCGTTTGGTGAAAAATTAATGGTTTGAGAGGTGATTTCTGTCAAGTACTATCAGTAGTTCCAAAATCGACAAAAGCAAAGACTGTAAAAGCTAGTTTTCCAAAGTTATACTTCTGGACTCAAATGAAAAAGATTCAATTGACAAAAAATATAAAGTTTAGAACAGATCCAGTATTTAGTGTCTTCTTGCTTCGTGTCGAAAACAAATAAGAGCATCCAATAAAAGATGATTTGATTTTTTCTGAACACTTAGTTATCAATCTCAATGGTAATAGTAGTGCATTTAATAAGAGAAATGTTTCTTTCATTAGATTAAAACACAATTTGTGCAAATCACATGATAGAATTCAAAAGATATCTTAGCTAGCAGAAATAAATATGTTGATCAACTAAATAAAAGATTGATTGCAAAATTTTATAATAAAAATAAAATATTTTTCAGTTTTTGGCTCAGCAAAAAATGATACCAATAATTACTACCAAAAAAAACTTTAATACTTTAATACCAAATGACTTTCTACCATACATGTTTGTTGTCAAGTTTATTATGTCTTACGTATGTTAGTGTCAGTGTATATACACTAGACTAAGTTAAAATTGATCTTCTATTGTATATAGGTTAATTTTGAAAAAAAATATGTTTGTCATTCTACTGAAAAACTTTGATATGCCGAATACCTTATGTAATAGCACATAAATGATATATAAAAGTTTTGACAATATCGTCATACATGCAAAAATTATGATACTGGTCAATGTGCATCTAAGTATATTCTTATCCCTGAAATCAACTTTCGTCTTTTGAAACTAAGGAATATCCTTTTAAATTTGTATGAAAATATTTTTTAGTATGTTTATGTTTTCATAATTAACAAATAAAGCACAAGGTCAACCATCCTAAATATTGGCCTAACATTACCGCAATATATTTTCTTGCACGAACAATTATATTTTGCACTTTCAAGAGGGATATCAAGATCGACAACAAGAGTTTTAGTTAAGGCAGAGCAACCAAAGCATTAAGAAGAAACATACACAAAACAATATTGTTCACAAAGAAGTGACATGACAAAATTGATCATTCATGTAAGTTTTGATGATGTCTTTTTATTTTAAATTTATGTATTATGCTAATGTAATAATTTTTCGGTATTTAGATGATTGTTGTATTATTATACATAAAATTTCTCTCATTAATTAAATTATTGTTCCTTTATATAAATAAATATTTAAATCATCATGTGCCATTATTAACGTGCAACGCACGTTCATAGATACTAGTTAATATAAATACACAGATTGTCTTGAGTCGTGTTGGGCACTGTCCTAAGAAACTATTTCAGCAGTGTGAAATGTCTCTCCAGGATTAAACAAGCCTACCTCTATTTTAGGAGGATACATGAATCAACAAAATATTAAATTATAAACCCAACTATTTAAAATAGGGGAACAAAGAAAGTAAAATACAAAAGCTTAAGGAGGAAAGAAAAAGAAGCTGAAGAAGAACGAAAAAGGCAAAGGAAAATGCTGATGATTGATGGCCATTTTGAAGGCCTATTTATAGCCTTTAAGTGAAGATTAGATCATGACAATTGTATACCACTTGTCTTCAATTTCTCATGCAAGAATGCCACATAAAAGTACATTTGTCCATTTTTTGGAAATGTCACAATAATTCCCCCACATGTTTTCAAAAAATTCATACAAAGAGAAGTAAGATTTGTTGGATTTGTATGGTCCAAATGTAATAGGTTTGGTGTCTTTTGGACTATGAACCAAACTTAGACAAACTTAACTCACAGAATTACTGGTGAAATATAATATTCCTATGAAGCACTAATTCTTATTTTAAGTCAGATATTTTTATCAATCACATTTCGACCTCACGATTTTGTTGTTCAACGCGGTTTTGCACCACTAGGCCATGCACGTGCCTGGTTATTCATGAGAGCTCTAGATATTAAGCAAAAATCTCATAGGAGAGGCCCCACTCCACTCTCATAAAGGTGAATCATCAAGTGTATACTGTTTTAAATACACCATCCATAAGGACTATGAATTTCATTAAGAGTTATAAGCCATCCTCTCAATTAGTAGCAGTTAAGCACTCTACTTTAGTGCTTCAGTGCCAATATCGACTTGTTATTACCCACATGAACCTACTTCGTGGGATATCTAATCACATAGGTTGGGTTACCATATCTATTGATAACATGTCGGGAATAGTTCCGTAATATCATTTAAGACTTGCACGCAAAATTTGGTATCATTCCGAGTAGTATAAGTACGTTTCGGCGTGTTAGAAGTAGATTTAAGAACTCAAAGTTCATAAGTTTGATTTAGTTGATTTTAGGGTGTGATTCTTAGTTGTTGTTTCGGGCGTTCCAAAGGTTCGAGCAAGTCCATTTTATGATTTAGAACTTGTTGGTATATTTGGATGGGATCTCGGGGCCCCGGATGCCATTCAGATGTCGCACGAGGCGAGTCCAAGCTCAAAATGAGATGCTGGTGCACCAGTTTTGGTGCGACTGCACCTGCGATTGGCCAACCGCAGGTGCGAGACCGCATAAGTGGTCGACCCCTTGCAGATCTGACCATAGAGCGGATGCCCAGGTTCCGCAAACGCGGTCCTTTTCCGCAGAAGCGGTGCCGCACGTGCGGGCACCCTTTCGCAGGTGCGATCCTTGACAGTCCTTCCCCTTTCCGCAATGCGGATGATGGTCCACAAAAGCGAGACCGCAGGTGCGGTCTACACGTCGCAGGTGCGAAAGTACTGGAGGCAGTAAGGTTATTTTAAAAGTGGGACTTAGGCATATTTGAGGTCATTTATTGCATCCTCGGGCGATTTAGGAGCTTCCAAAGGGGAGATTTCAACCTAGCATTGTAAGGTAAGTTATTTCTACTTAATTTGAGTTTAATACTTGTTTTTTGGTAGATTAACACATAAAAATTAGTGAAAATTATGGGTTTAGAGTAAAACCAAGGGTTTTGATAAAACTAGGATTTAACCACGAAATTAGTTATGGAATCTAGTAAAAATCATATATTATCGATCCTTATGTTACGTGTAATAACTTCCCTTAAGAATTTACGGAATCCGAGCACGTGGGCCTGGGGGTGAATTGTAGGAATCTTGCCTTTGGGGTTGGATAATCACTTTAATAGCTAGAATATGAACTTGTAAGCCTATAATGATTGGTTCTTACGCTATTTGAATAGTTTCGGTTTGTCCGGCTCCGATTTTAGGTTTGAGAGAATTCTTGAGTTGGAAGTAGGCTCGAAACGAGGTAAGTTTCTTTTCTAACCTTGTAAGAGGGAATTGTCTCCATAGGTGAAGTAAATAATTATGTGCTACTATTTGTGGGGGCTACATACAGACGAGGTGACGAGAGCCTGTCCGTAGCTACTATCATGCTAAGTCCGGGTAACCTAGGACCCAAAAGCATGCTTACTTGTTACTTGAAACTTTATCGTTAATTCAACTTGCTTAGATCATATCAATTTGGTAAATAAATCCTAATAGATAGAACAATATATTCTTGACCATAAAAGGGAAGTTGACATTTTTTAGTATTTGTTTTCTTGATAAATTCTTGATTTTCCTGCTTGATGTGCTTAATTGTATTGACCGTGTCACATGTATGATTCGCGAGCGGGATAATAGATGCATCTATGGTTCGCGCCGTTCGACCCTCCGGCAGTGCACAATTTATTATTATGGTTGATCAGGTTGTACGCCCATGGAACTGTCTGCGCATGCTATTTTCTTGGCCTACTGCGGCTTGAATTTTTTAAAATGCCTTAGAACACAAATTGTCAACTGAAATGATAAGAATTTACGTATATCTATATCTATGGAAAAAATTGTTATTTCCTGTTATTCTTGCTATTTAACCATGATATCCATTCCCAGTCGCATGCTTAATTATATTGTTTAGCCCATAGTAAGTGTCAAGTCAACCCCTCATCACTACTTCTTCGATGTTAGATTGGATACTTACTGGGTACATAATGTTTATGTACTCATGCTACGCTTCTGTACTTAATTGTATAGGTTCTGAGGCAGGTGCATCTGGTTACCAGTCCAGAGCGTATTCTTGATATTGAGGTAGAGATTCTACGGTGAGCTGCTTATCCTGATGCCGTTCAGCAGCGCGTTGGAATCTTTTCTTTTGCTTATTCTGTCTATTCTATTTCAGACATTAGAGTAGATGTATTCTTTTGTCCATTCTACTAGATGCCCATATACTTGTGACACTAGTTCCTGGCACACACATTGGTAGACTATTTTTTTGGTGATGTAATTATTTAAACTTGACTTCTTTTGATCATTGCAATCTAATGTGCCTTCATCATTTGCTATTTTCGAATGTTTAGTAATTTAAATTAAGATGTTATTGGAAAGGTTTTTAATAAAATAGATAGGACTCCCTTGATAAATATTGTTGGCTTGCCTAACTTCGGTGTTGGACGCCATCGCGACCTAGAATGGAATTTGGGTTGTGACAGCATGGTATCAGAGCTCTAGATTCACGTAGGTCTCACAAGCAATGGAAAACCTAATAGAGTCTTGCGGATCGGTACAGAGACGTCTGTGTTTATCTTTGGGAGGCTATGTGGTGTTAGAAAATTTCTCTTTGTTCATGTTCTATCGTGCAGTTGGTGATATACTATATTTCACTCTTCTATGCTCTCACAGATGGCGAGGACGCGTATAACTGAAGTTCCAGACCCGGGAGGAGCCTCTCCCCCTGTTGCTAGAGGCCGGGGGAGGCACCGACCCGAGGTAGGGGAAGAGGGAATCCCAGAGCTGCCCCAATTGCACCACCAGCAGATCTAGCAGAGAATTCTATCATTGAGGAGCAGGGTGAGGTGCACACAGCAGATCCTGCCCCGGTGGATTTTGTGACAGCGCCGGGCTTTCAGGAGGTCATGGGCCGTATGATGCGGTTCGTGGACACTATGACTCAGGCTGGCTTATTTCCAGCGGACCCGTCCACATCTCAGGTGGGAGGGGGAGCACAAACCCCTATTGCCCAGGCCCTGGGACATGCAACTGTGGTATATAAGATTTAGGGTACACTACCTGCCGGTGGGGCCCAGCCAGTTGCAGCAGTAGCACTGGAGCCCAGACCAGTTATGGATGGCGATCCACAAATGTTATTAGACAGATGTACTAGACTACACCCTCCTGTCTTTGGGGGCGAGCGTCATGAGGATGCTTAGGATTTCATTGATAGGTGCAGGGATAGACTGCACAACATGAGGATAGTTGAGTCTCATGGGGTTGACTTCACCACTTTTCAGCTGGACAGAAGGGCCCATATGTGGTGGCAGTCTTATGTTCTTGGTAGACCAGCGGGGTCTCCCCCTATCACTTGGGAGCAGTTCACACAGCTTTTACTGGACATGTATATTCCACCTTCTAAGAGGGAAGACCTACGGTACTGGTTTTAGCAGGTTGAGCAGGGTCAGATGTTAGTGACCGACTACGAGGCAAGGTTTTCTGAGTTGTCTCATCATGCAAGTGTGGAGGTTTGTAGCAGGGTTACACTCTGGTATTAGGGCCAACATGGCCCGAGAGGTGGAGATGGGGACTCCTTATCAGCTAGAAGTGTAGATCGCTCAAAGGATTGAGGGCTATCATCTGAGGAGTAGAGATCAGCGGCAACAGGATAAGAGGGCTCGATTTTCTGGAGATTTTAGAGGTGCTCCGGCTAGGGGAAGAGGTCAGTTTGGGAGGGGCCATATTCAGCACCACCACAACCTCCTCGAGGTGCTCGGTGAGGAAATATTTCAGTATGATGCTGGAGAGTTCTTATCACCCACTAGCTATTTAGGGTTCCTCCTACGGATATTCTGTCCATCAGGGTTCTTTTAGCGCCTATTTATGTGCCATGCCATAGAGTTCATACCATCCCCTAGCCATTTAGGTTTCCTCCGGTGGGTATTCCAAATACCAGGGCCAGTCTTCAGGGTAGCAGTCTATGGTGCTGAAAGGTTTTTATGAGTGTGGGGATCCAGGTCACATGAGGAGGACTTTCCCCAGGCTCCGGGGCAAGGCGGTACAACGGAGTCATCACCCTATGATTATAGCACTAGCAGTCTGGCCGCCCAGAGGCGGAGGACAGGTGGTTAGGGGTCGTCCTAGAGGTGGAGTCCAGGCAGGGGGAGCTCAGTCAGCTTCTTTCCAATCAGGTGGAGGCCAGCCAACCGGTTCTCTAGCCAGATTCTATGCTTTTCCGGCCAGAACTGATGTAGTTATCACATGTATTATCTTCGTATGTGGTAAGGAGGCTTCAATATTATTTGATCAAGGGTCTACCTATTCATATGTATCATCTATGTTTGCTCATTTACTGGATATTCCTCGCGAGTCCATGGTTACTCCTGTTTATGTGTCCACTCCCGTGGGCGATTATATGGTTGTGGACTGGATCTATCGGTCCTGTGTGGTCACATTCTGTGGGTTCAAGACCAGAACGGACCTCTTGTTTCTTGGTATGACCGACTTTGAGGTCATCCTGGGCATGGACTGGTTATCTCTTTATCATGCCATACTAGATTGCCATGCCAAGACTGTTACTTTAGCCATGCCTAAGTTGCCAAGATTGGAGTGGAGAGGTTCCTCAGTGAGTGCAGCTAGTTGGGTTATTTCTTTTCTGAAGGCTTGACGCATGGTCGAGAAGGGTTGTTTGGCTTATCTCGCTTATGTGCGGGACACCATCGCAGAGTCTCCGACGATTGATTCAGTGCCAGTAGTCCGGTATTTTGTCGATGTGTTTCCTTCCGACCTCCCAAACATGCCTCTAGAGCGTGATATTGATTTCTATATTGACTTGGCTCCAGGCACCCAGCCTATATCTATTCCACCATACCGTATGGCTCCGAAAAAATTGAAGGAACAACTTGAGGAGTTTCTATCTAAGGGGTTTATCAGACCGAGTGTATCACCTTGGGGGTGCTCCCGTGTTATTTGTGAAGAAGAAAGATGGGACTATGCGGATGTGTATTGACTACCGCCAGTTGAACAAAGTTACCATCAAGAACAAGTACCCGTTGTCGCGCATCGATGATTTTTTTGACCAGTTATAGGGTGCTAGGGTGTTTTCTAAGATTGACATGAGATCGGGGTACCATCAGCTGAAGATTCGGGACTCAGATGTTCTGAAGACTTCCTTCCGTACTAGATATGGTCATTATGAGTTCCTTGTGATGTCCTTTGGCTTGACTAATGCCCCAACAACGTTTATGGATTTGATGAATAGGGTGTCCAGTCCTTATATTTATTCTTTTGTTATTGTCTTTATTGATTCTTGATCTACTCACGTAGCCTGGGGGAGCACGAGCAGCATTTGAGAGTAGTGCTTCAGACCTTGCGGGAACAAAAGTTGGTTAGATTCCATAGCGTTCTTGTGACATGTGGTGTCCGGAGAAGGTATCAAGGTGGATGCCAAGAAGATTGAGGCAGTTCAGAGTTGGCCACACCCTACTTCAACGACCGAGATCAGGAGTTTCTTGGGATTGGCAGGTTATTATCGTCGGTTTGTGGAGGCCTTTTCATCCATTGCAGCCCCTCTGACTAGGTTGACCCAGAAGGGTGCCCCATTTTGATGGTCCAACGAGTGTGAGGCGAGCTTTCAGAAGCTCAAGACAGCTTTGACAAAGGCACCAGTGCTAGTGTTGCCTTCCGATTTGTGGATGTATACAGTTTATTGCGACGCTTCGCGCATTGGCTTTGGATGTGTGTTGATGTAGGAAGGACGAGTTATTGCATATGTTTCACGTCAGCTGAAGGTTCATGAGAAGAACTACTCCGTGCACGATTTGGAGTTGGAAGTGATTGTTCATGCTCTTAAGATTTGGAGGAATTACTTGTATGGCGTGTCTTGTGAGGTTTATACAGACCACCGTATTTTGCAGCACTTGTTCAAGCAGAGGGATCTTAATTTGAGGCAGCGTAGATGGCTTGAGTTGCTGAAGGACTATGATATCACTATTCTTTATCATCCGGGCAAGGCGAATGTGGTTGTAGATGCCTTAAGCAGGATGGCAAAGAGTATGGATAGCTTGACATTCATTTCGCTGGAGGAGAGGCCACTAGCTTGGGACATCCAGTCCTTGGCTAACAGACTTGTGAGTTTGGATATTTCAGAGCCCATCCGAGTTCTTGCATGTGTTTTCGCTCAGTCTTCATTATTGGGTAGATCTAGGCTCGGTAGTTAGATGATCCGCATTTGGCAGTTCTCAGGGAGACAATACTACATGGTGGTTCCAAGGAGGTTTCTATCGGCGAGGATGGTGTTCTGTGACTACAGGGTTGCCTATGTGTTCCTAATGTTGATGGACTTAGGGAGAGGATTCTAGAGGAGGCACACAATTCACAGTATTCTATCCATCCAGGTGCTACGAAGATGTATCATGACCTGAGGCAGCACTACTGGTGGCGGCGGATGAAGAAATACATAGTGGAGTATGTGGCTAGATGTCTAAATTGCCAACAGGTTAAGTATGAGCACCAGAGGCCAGGATGCCTACTCCAGTAGATGCTTATACCTGAGTGGAAATGGGAGCGCATCACTATGGAATTCGTAGTTGGGTTGCCACGGACTTTGCGGAAGTTTGATGCGGTTTGGGTTATTGTATACAGGTTGACCAAGTCGGCACACTTAATTCCAGTAGACACTACTTATACTTCAGAGAGGTTGGCCCAGATCTACATTCGGGAGATAGTTCGGTTGCACGGTGTGCCTGTGTCCATCATATCAGATAGAGGTCCTCAGTTCACCTCGCATTTCTAGAGAGCCGTACTGAGTGAGTTGGGCACCCGTGTAGAGCTCAACACAATATTTCATCCTCAGACCGACGGGCAGTCGGAGCGGACAGTTCAAATATTGGAGGACATGCTCAGAGCATGCGTGATTGACTTTGGAGGGCAGTGGGATCAGTTCTTTCCCTTGTCCGAGTTTGCTTCCAACAATAGCTGTCAATCCAGCAATGAGATGGCCCCATTTGAGGCTTTATATGGTCGGCGATGTCATTCTCCCATGGTGTGGTTTGAGCCTTGCGAGGCTAAGTTTTATGGTACTGATTTGGTAAAGGATGCCTTGGAAAAGGTAAGGTTGATTCAGGAGAGGGTTCGCATGGCTCAGTCCAGATAGAAGAGTTACGTGAATCAGAAGGCGTTTGATATATCATTCATGGCCGGCGAGAAGGTTCTCCTGAAAGTCTCGTCGATGAAGGGCATTATGAGGTACGGGAAGAAGGGCAAGTTGAGCCCAAGGTTTATAGGTCCGTTTGAGGTGTTGAGGCGAGCTGGGGAGGTTGCTTATGATCTTGCTCTGCCTCCTAGCTTATCGGGTGTTCATCCATTTTTTCCCATATCTACGCTCCGGAGGTACCACGCCGACTTGTCTCATGTGTTAGACTTCAGTACCATTCAGCTAGACGAGAGGTTGGGCAGGAGCGCCAGTTGAGGTCTAAGAGGGTTTCCATCGTGAAGGTCCAGTGGAGGGGCCAACCAGTCGAGGAGGCGACTTGGGAGTTCGAGGAGGACATGCAGAGCAGATATCCACACTTGTTCAACACTCCAGGTATGATTCTAGACCCGTCCGAGAACGCACGTCTATTTAAGAGGTGGAGAATGTAATGACCCAACCGGTCGTTTTGCTTTCTAGAACCTAGTACCCTAAATAAGATTTCCCATATTTGCTTTTGTTGATTTATGACTTGCGGGGATGGTTGGTTCGGGATTTGGAAGAGTTTGGGTTGAAATTGGAACACTTGGTTCCTTAAGGTTGGCCTAAAAGGCCAAGTTTTTCAAAGACTCCAACTTTTATGGTCAGATCTCAAAGTGACCAATGTTTAAGCTGTAAAGATTGCGCTTTTCATTCAGAAAACTCACCAAAATCTGTTCTTGTTAAGCCTAAACTTCAGCCAATTCTTTCTGGTAAGGAATGTAAGCACACACACCTTTTTGGGGATTTTTTTAATTTGTTGATTTAGTAAAAAAGTGTAATAAATAAAATATATTTTTAAATAGTGACATGGAAGCTGAAATGAATAAAATTGATGTGGTCAGCAGTCACAGTGTCAAAATATTAGGGTTGGGGGTATTTTTTCAAACTTCATTAACGGCAGGGACAAGAATGATCGAATAGTGTAACGGGTGGCACAAGTAACCAATAAACAATAGTAAAGGGACAATTTTGACCCTTTTTCCCTTTAAAGATTTCTAACAGGATGAACCTAGTTCATCTATGATGATTCATCTGACTGACAAGGTACATACTCTTCTCCATATAGTAATTCAATTACAGTCACACATGAGCAGGATTATATCTATATTTGGTTCATTCCTAAGTCTTTGTACTAATCCATAAATGAACCCGTTCCAAGGAGTCACATCAACACTCAATTAGCCTAGAAATATGGAACTCTCAACCGTCAAATCAATGACACTCCTACAACTATTAGACTTCCACTTGAATAAAAAAAAAATTCCGTTGTAAAATTAATGGCCATATATATTATAAAAGGAAATCATTACTCCTCTCTTCATTACACAACCCAAAACTTGCAACTCGTCCTTTTCTCCTAACAAAGCATAAAAATGTCTTCACCTCCACCAGCTTCTTCGTCTAATTCCTCACCAAATCGTGATTACGATGGAGGATATTCTGAATCTGTCTCCAATTCTCCATCTGTTTACAACTCCGAATCACCAGAAATTCCATCATCCCATGAAAACACATGATTTCTTGAACCCACTCCAAACCCTACTCCTGCCCCCAAGAATCGTCGTGTTAAAGTTCTTGCCCGGAAATCTATTGCTTCTGGGGATAGGGAAAAATTCTTGGAGGACCTTATTAAAGCAGACAAAAGTACTAAGTCAGATTCATCCAGTGAATCATTTAAATCAACTAACGAGGAAGAAGCACCTGGTTCAACCAGTTCTGAAAAAGGTAATCTTGAAATCGATTCTGAACTTACTTCTGCTGATAAAAGATTCTAATGGTAGGGTTTGTTATTGATGTCGAAATACCTGGAAGGAAGAAGGGTGGGAGAAAAGAAAGAATTATTGAGAGAGAGGGAGAAGAAGATGTGAGGGGATCTAGGGAGGATGGTGCCACGCTGTTTATCTGTGGTCCCATTCCTGAAACCATGGGAGAAAAAGTCACTGATTTAGGAGGAAGCATAGTTGAGGAAGCTGCAGCTGGTCTTACAAGTATGAAGAAAGGTACAGATGAACCTGGTTCATCGGGGGAAGAAACATTGGCTGAAAGGT